>JAPQRQ010000028.1:849700-860008 GCA_037367365.1 Apogon talboti
ATCCAAGCTAATATCAAGCACTGTGTGATTGATGCTATTTGGTTTTAACAACATTTTACAGACATTATAGAACTAACCTTTTTTTTTTGTAATGTTTGTTGTAACAGTCAGAAAATAGCATCTACAAATACTTAACAAGAGCTGTACTTTTTAAAATGTGTGCTTTCCACTCCTTGTATTTTCCAAACATGCTATCACCTATTAATTTTATTTTCCAACACTGTCTTATCAGCATTAAGACTAATTTCATGCTACATGAATAGAACGACACATAGAAAAGATGATCCTCTGGTGTATCCGTTAGCGCACAGGTGTCAAACATAGGGCCCGTGGGCCAAAACCGGCCCGCCAAAGGGTCCAACCCGGCCCATGGGATGAATGTGTGAAATGCAAAAATTATACTTAAGATATTAACAATCAATGGTGCTAAAATTATTTTAGTTCAGGTCACATGCATAATAATCTATATAAATGCATTTTTTTCTCTTTTAGTGTAAAAAAAGTAAAATAACATGAAGATGGTTATGTTAACAAATTATTCTTTTACAAAAAATGGGAATAACTTGAATAAATATGAACAACCCGAAATGTATTAAGAAAAATACGTGTAAATTTGACAATATTCTCCCTGTTACTAAATGTTTTGTGTATTTGCAGATCCGCTGTGATCTGTAGGTTGTAATGTGTAACTGATAAACTAAGGCAGAATATTGTTAAAATTACACTTATTTTTTTTTATACATTCCAGGTGGTTCATGTTATTTAGATTTTTAAGGAAACTTTGTAGGTGTAAACATTATCATAAAGTAATTAAACTTTTTTCGCTGTTATTATTTTACTGGTTTAGCCCACTTGAGATCATATTAGGATGAATATGACCCCTGCATTAGTGCATATTACTCACATGCTGATGAAAAATGTGAAATATTACAAGATAAGATAAAAAAAACACTTTAAAAGGTGAAGCAAGACAAAAACAACAAAATAAATGATGAAAAAGTTAGAACAAAGTCAATGTAATAAGATGAAAACAAACCTGTCGACTCCAATTTCATAGTTTTAAAGATATAAAATGATGAAGATGATGTAAAAGTTGGAACAAGACAAAAGAAAAGGGATATAAAGACCAAAATTGAATAAAAAAAAAAGAAAATGTCACAAAAGCTATAACAATAAAAAAACATGAAGAGATTTAAAGAAGAATAAAAATGACTTAAGGGACAAAAGAAGGATATAATAATAATAAAACCAATATAAAATATGGAATCAGATGACGTCTAAACCTACCACCCAGTGCTTATTCAGTTTAATTTGCCATCTACATATATCACTAAATATTGTTGTATTGTTGTCGTCCGGCATCATTTGTTTTATAAAAATGTCTCCGTCTTGATCCGTGATGGGGGAACACAGCTTTATTGTCTTTTTGATCCTTTGTAGGACGGCGCTGGCTAATTCTAACAAACCAAATGTATCTCATTGTGTTACACAAGACACAGAGGACGCCTCTTGATCAAATCTGACTCAAAATAGCAGGACAAAATGACAGAAAAGTGTTGCAATTTTTTCATTTTCCTGCATCTGAAGCGCCCGTTCCTTCAAAGGGATACAAGATGCCATTGGATGAGGTCCTGTGACACAAAATAGTGCCATTTTCCCTACAAAGGCATATTTTCCCTGACACAGCCACAGAACAAAAACATCTTTTTTTTTTTCTGAAGTTGGAGTATTCTACATCTGAAATGAGGTCTGACATGTTCCAATGTGAGAGGGTCTGTGGTGTATAAAAGGTTGTGGTTAGAAGGATGATGTGACGATGACAAACACAAATGTGGGTCTGATGTGCATCTATGTACATTAAACTGTGGTCCATCTAAATGTCAGAATTACAGCTGCAGAGATCGATTATTTTTGACACTGATTAATCTGTCGTTACAAATGTGGAAATGACAAACAACTTGTCCTTTATTCCAGAACCAGCTGAAACAACAGCCACAAAAAGTATAAAAGTAAAAGGATATATAAGAAATATCTATATAGAAATAACAAGAACAGTATAAAAGTCTAATTAAAAATATCCTTAGATATAAATAACAACAAATCAAATGACATCTACAAACAATATGTCACTACAGTCTTCAACACATTTGGATCAATTTACTAACAACTGAAGAGGGAACTAACATGTAACTGTGTGTTGATCCTGGCATCATGTGTGTCACAATAAGCGTCCGTGTGAAACATAACAGTGGAACCAATGTTTAACAGCAGTGAAATTACGGAAACAAAGCTTTCATTCTAAAAAATTGCCCATCATGCCTATTGCCTACAGTACAAGCCTGTGGGGGCAGTGATTACCCATCATGCCTAGTACCTACAGTACAAGGCTGTGGGGGCAGTGATTACCCATCATGCCTAGTACCTACAGTACAAGCCATCGGTTCTCCCCCACGCCTGTAATTCACACGATAAAAAGGTCCAGTGTGGTGCATTTATTGTGATTTTTACACTAAGCACAATTTACACTTTCATGACGCAACCATTGCTTTTGCTCATCTTTGTGTCGCTAAGTGAGTTTTATCAGTACAGAAATAACACTTTTACTGTTGGATCTGTTTAGTGTTAGCTTAGCGCTGCAGAGTTGGTCTCATTGGTCTGTTTTATAAATTTATTCATGACATACGCTGGTCTCAGACTGTTCACTCTTGGAACATTAAAGTTCATGATAAAAGGGTTTATGTCCCATTTCATACTGTGTTAATTATACATTTCTTTGTCTCTCTGTGCTTTTTAGATTTCCTTTCCAATGATGACGAACAAAAGGACATACACACTGACTTTGGAGGTAAAGTAAATGTTTGACCTTCAGATTATGGGGCCATATAATACAAAATGAAATGAAAATTTCTGTCTAGTTGTTATTAAGCTAACTAAAGGTACGAAAATCTAAAAAAAAAAATTCTACCTTTGTAAATGTGAAAATGTGCCTGTATACACAGACACACTAACACAATGCAGGTCGTCTTAGAATTCTTAATTAATGTCTAATTCTAGTTTTTTTCCTGATGGTGGGAGGCAAAACTAGCAGTTCCCTAATGGCTGTGCTTTTGTGCTCGTAGCAACCCGCTGCTGCTTTGTGTGGTTTACATACACACTGAGAGTAGTAACAGCTACATATGGATCACAGCTTTGTCATTTGTACAGATGCATTTCATAATGACCTTCACAAAAGCAAATAAATCAGTTTAATAACCTGATGCCCGCTACGACAGATGCATAAAACACATGTGGAAAATGACAAAATCCACCATGTTTTTACCATGTGACAGAAACATCATCTATTAACGGACGTCATGTGTTTTACCTTTTAACCACTATTTTTATGGATTAGTGTAGAGCTACTGTACGTTTCAACCATATTTAAACTGCTGTAGTTTAGATTATGTGTCACATTAAACACAGACATGATGTTCCCTTTCCAATCAAGTCTATTTGATGCATTTTGACACTTGTGTTCTACCCCTGCTACTACTGTATAATACCTCATATTTCAAATGTTAATAAAATGACATCCTTGACCAAAGAAATCATCAAATGCTATTTAAAAAACATTCGTACTGGCAATCATCTGTCGGCATAATCACTATTTTAAACTAGAGCTACAGCTAAGATACAGTCGAGGCGATGTTTTTCATCAGTATTTATTTTTTAACAGCTGTTTAAGTCATGACTATTTTCACACAGGACATTTTGCAGTGACAAAACAATGGTTTTTTTTGTCACAACAAGGTGATTTTTTAAAAAAATTGCAAATAAAGGCACCATCCAATCATTTGTGTGACATGAACATCACATGACTACAACAATGACTGACCCGAACCTGTTGATTAACGCTGACACTAATGCTAGCACTAGAACTAACACTAACATTAACCGTAATGCTAACAATAATGCTAACAGTAACACTAACCGTAATGCTAACAGTAATGCTAACAGTAACACTAACCGTGATGCTAATGCTAACAGTAACACTAACCGTAATGCTAACACTAACATGTACACAGTTTCTCAATATCAAGAACGCAGAGTACGGTCTTGTGAACTCGGCGAGTACTTCCTATGAATGCCAGTCTCTCTGTAATTAGAACGGTGGCGTACTTGTGAACTTTCCTCCCCATCTCTGCTGCATTTCTGTCATCAGCTCCCTAACGTATTTCCCTCAATCCACCACAATATGTCACTCGATTTGATTTCAATACATTTGTACTATTTCCATGTCATTTATACATTTTGTATATTTTTCAGAACTGTAATGCATTTCGTTGAATCCCATATCATAATAATAAGACATATTTCTCGGTATATTTATATATCCTTTTACTTTTATACTTTCTGTGGTTGTTGTTTCAGCTGGTTCTGGAATAAAGGACAAGTTGTTTGTCATTTTCATACATGTCTTTTTCACACTTTTGTTACTTTTTTTTTGCCTATTTCAAATAATTATTTAATTGAATCAAATTTATGAAAACTGATAGATGAATCGATTACAAGAATAACTGATAGTTGCCGCTCCAGATCGAACCATAAAATAAGGTTTTTTGTTTTTTTTTAAATGAAAGATAGCTTTATTTTATTTATTTATTTTATTTTTAATGTACTGCTCAGTGACTGCTCAGGTGTAGGACCATCCAGCAGGTGATGCTCTGCTGTAAAACCCTCAGTGTTATGTGAGCAACAGTGTGGTTTCTAACTTGGTCGTTCTCTGCTTTAACAGGTGTGTGTGTTGGGACAGTAGTTGTGTAAGGCTGTGTGTGTGTGTGTGTGTGTGTGTGTGGGAGTGGGGGTGGGAGGTGGTTAGACACAGTGACGTCTTAGACAGATCGTCCTCTCCGCCATGGTGGAGACAGAGGAGCTGCTGCTCTGTGTCTCTGGGGAAGCTTCTAGTGTGTCTTTTAACGTGGTGGTGGCACGTTGGGTAACCAGATCACTACACGCCCAGCGCTAAAAAGCTAACAGTCTGGACTCAGAAAGCATTTGTGGTCAAGACTCTGTCTCTTCCCTTTCTCTCACTTCCTTATCTTTGTTTCCTCCAGTAGGACGGCATTAGAGCTGCCGCTGCTCATCTTTTCACCAGGAGCAGCCAAAAAAAAAAAAAAAACAGAAATAAAAGGGAAATAGGCAGGGAAGTTCCTCTTCAGACAACCTGATGTACTCTTCTGTTCACACCTCCAGGTGAACATGGTCTGGTTAACATTTTCACTTTAATGATATTATATATTCCCACATATCGTTAGCCTCATGGCATAACTGCCTCAGTCACACACACAGACAAAAGTATGTGGACACTTTGAATTCAGGTGTTTCTTTTCTAACCGGTTGTCTGGGATACAAAACAATAATGACAAATGTCATAATATAGTTTTATATTCAGATGATATATAATGTTGATTATTAATATTGATGTTTATATCTCATATCAGCATGAACAGGACATCTTACAGCTGTAGACATGGTGTGTCCCAATACTTTTGTCCATATAGTTTATAAACATCAATATTTCCATTAAGTTTAATGGGAGAGTTTTCTTCCTCAGTGAGATGTCAAGAAAGTAGATGGTTAGTTGTGGTAGAAAATATTTTAGAAATTCAGAGGTAGAACATTTAAAATCATAGTCATGGATTAAAAAAAAAAATCAATTTTAAGAGACATTCAGTAAAAACCATCTCTGATGGATTTTGGAAACAAAGATAACAATTTAAGCCAAACTAACCAATGTGATTTTATTTATTTATTTATTTATTTATTCATTTGCCATTATTGTTTTGTATCGCAGACCCCTGTTAGAAAAGAAACGTCTGAATTCAACATGTCCACATATTTTTGTCCATATAGTGAATGAGTTAGGCATTTATGCTATGAGTTTAACAATATGGGACATTTCATTAGTCAGAAGTTTGATTTATTAAGACGTAATATGGTTTTTAAACTGTGATCCCCGTTTCCAGAAAAGTTGTGGAGTCAAATATTTTATTTTTTTCACTTGTCTAGTGTAATAGTATTTTGTAACTGAATCAAACATACATTTTAATGTCAGTAACACACTCCAGAAGTTAAGACAGAGACATGTTTACCCCTGTCTTCCATCACCTTTTCTTCTTATTTTTAATCATTTGGGGACTATCCAAGGGTCTGACTGAAAGAACCACTGACTCCAGGGAAAACATGTCAATGTTAATGGAGTCAATGTCACATGAAAGGTGAAACAAATTAGACTTTTAATGCCACATATTTATTTTTGTTTGGGGTAGAAACACAGTGAAGTCCAGACCTGTTGGAGGAATCAGGTGTAGTGAGTCTGTTGTAATTCCTTAGGTTTTTTTTCAGTACATAACTGTGTATTTCACTACTTAGAAGTAATTTAGAGTTTGGAAGCATAATCTGCTTTGTACAGCTACATTCAACATGATTATGTGTATAATTTTCACAGTTTTTCAATGTTACAAGCAATTTGCTCAATAATTCGAGGCAGCTTGTTAAAACCTATTTCACAAAAAAAAAAAAATAAGAGGGACTGTAAATGTAATCTCCATTTTAGGGATGATTACATGACAGAATGGGTGTAAATATGACAAAAGTAATGTTTCAACACAAAAACATCTTTATCTTCCCCATCATTTCCCTTTTAATAATGTAATGACTTTATTTATTCATTTCCACACTAACTTTCAGAACGTTCGGAATAATAAAGTAATTGAGAAGTTACTGTGATCACCTCATGCTTATTGTAGAAGAGGTTTATTGGCTACCAACATATTTATACAGTGATATGCCATATTATTGAAAGAGAAGCTATATTTACTGCCCAGAGCTGAATAATGTATCCCTATGGAGTATCAAACATTAAGTCCGCTATGAATATCCCAAAGCATAAGATCACACTAATGGTACTGGCAGATCAGGGTTACACACCACCCACCTGCACTTAAGAGGATAAATCATCCATCACTTCCCTTTTAAAATGGACAGAAAATGTATACATACATTGTGCCTCATCGGCCCCAGAAAAAATGAAGAGGAGGACGGTATCAGTGCAAGTCCTGGGCCAGACTCACAACAACGTATTGATGTTCTCCCCCCTTCACCCTCTAAGTGAGTATAAGGTATCCACAAGCTCCAAGGTTGGCGCCAGCCTCTGTCTATTATGCACCACAAACCAGAATTAATTGCAAATCAATCGAACAATGTACAACTGATCAGTAAACCAATTAGTAATTTTAGCTCTCTGTCCAGGTTTAGCTTTCCTGAGGTTTCCACTGCTATGTTTTTTTTAATACTTTTTTTCACATTTATTTATTTATTTTTTATTATTATTGTTGTTTAATGGAAAAAAAAAAGAGGAGGGGTCCCTGTTCTGTGTTGTGTGTTTGTAGAAGACAGCGCTGTTTAAGAAAGAAAAGCATTTTAGAAAGATGGTGATTTTAAATGTGTCCTGTTACTTTGGACAAAACAGAGAGCTGTAGCTATCGGTTATTTTCATAATCGATTAATCTATTAATTATTGACTGAATTAAATGATTATTCGAATAGGCAAGAAACAGTAAAAATGTGAAACAGACAAGTCTGAAAATGACAAATAACTTGTCCTTTCTTTAGAACCAGCTGAAATAACAACAACAATAACAGCAGTATAAAATTATATATAAAAATATCTATATAGAAATAACAACAACAATAACAGCAGTATAAAATTATATATAAAAATATCTATATAGAAATAACAACAACAATAAAAGCAGTATAAAATTATATATAAAAATATCTATAGAAGTAAACAACAACAAACCAGTCCAATGACATCTACAAACAATATGTCACTACAGTCTTCAACACATTTGGATCCAACCTATTAACAACGGAAGATGGAATGTACATACAACTGTGTGTTGATCCTGGCCTCATGTGCGTCACAATAAGTGTCTGTGTGAAACACAACAGTGGAACCAATGTTTAAGTAAAGCAAAATTAAGGAAACAAAGCTTTGATTCAGGAAAATAGATAGATACAGATAAAGTTTATTTGCTCTTTGTACACTTGTTCGGGTACACAGGAATTTCTTGTGCAGAGGAAAAGCAATTTTAATAAACTATTTTTTAAATAGACTTGAGTTGATTAATCGATTAATTATAGAATTAATTAACAAATCGATCCTTTCAGCTGTGATGAGCCATCCATCCATTTTCTGTTAGCATTTTATAAAACTTTTGTATGGAGCCAAAATGAGTTCAATGATGTATATATCATTGAACTGAGGTAAAATGAAATAAAATCAATGAAAACTTAAATGTACTGTCAGAATATGTAACTGAAAAAGACTGAAGTGTATAGTATGTACTGATGGATGAAAATATTTCACAAACAAAGACAGAAATCACCTTTCCTGTCTGTTCTGTGTGTTAAACAGATTCTTACCAATGCCAGAGCAGTTTATAAATGATCTTCATGCTTTCCTCTCTGTAGATCTGGATTATAGGGACGTCGGTGAAGCTGCTCAGGTTTGTTCAGATGGTTTGGAAATTGAACAAAGACTCGACAAAATATTCTGAAAGATCTGTTCATGTTCAGATCAGTGCAATAAAACACACTTTCACACTGACGGCATCACAATATCAGAAATGAAAAAATAGGTCTAGCATCTATTACTGTGGTAATGCTGGTGATGTGTGCAGATGCTGGCAGAAAATGCAAAATAGTGCGCAAACAAAGCTGATGTGGTTACATCCTACAGTTAAACTAACAAATGGTCACAGTTGGTGTAGAAGAAAATAGACGACAAAAAGAAAAACATGCTTTTGTCCCAGAGGCGCAAACAGAACATGACAAGTATAACCCATCATCAAACAACAGGAATAACACAACAGCCCAGTTAACTACACAACACACAGACAATTACACAACAGCCCAGTTAACTACACAACACACAGACAATAACACAACAGCCCAGTTAACTACACAACACACAAACAATAACACAACAGCCCAGTTAACTACACAACACACAAACAATAACACAACAGCCCAGTTAACTACACAACACAAAGACAATAACACAAACCTACATGGTTGAAGACAACAGCAGCGTCCATAGCAACCGCCATAGCGATGACAGACCATGTTGTATTACCACAAATTTATAGTGAAAATCTGTGAAAACTAACCAACTACAGATACTCTGTACATTGAATGATATTCTGAAAATGACATCTATATTTCAAATCACTGATATTCCTTAATCTGATGGAAACATGAAACACTTAATGATGACTCTCACAAATTTGCATCAAACCCTTTCCATTACAGAATCAGCTGAGATGGTGTATCTATTCCCCCAGTGACCGTTAAGTCATATTTGATACGAACCTCGTCAGGACACTGAAAATCATTTAGTAGCATCACTAAAACCATCTCCATCTCCTGAGACGGGAAAATCTATTCTATTACGTTTTCAGCGCTGTTGACCCTTATGCCTGTTGACACAAATTTGCTCCAAGCCCAAATTTCTATTTTATGTTATTGTCAAATGAACAATCACCTCTTAATTTAGCATCTACTTGAAAATAAAAACAGTGCACTTACTTCTCTGAAGACATCTCAGGTTGTTCGTATTTGTTGAGATTATTCACATTTTTTGTGAAAGGATAGTTTCTACATGTAAACATTTTCATGTAATTTTATTTTTTTATACTAAAACGCAGAGAAAAATGTGTAGTTGTCATTATTTATTGGTTATTATGACAGTATTTTACTGGTCTGACCCACCTGAGATCAAATTGGTCTGTATGTGGAACATGAACTAAAAGGATTTTAACATCTTTGATTGTTAATATGTTTAGTGTAGTTTTTGCATTTCACGAATTCATCCCACGGGCCGGACTGGATCCTTTGGCGGGCCGGTTTTGGCTCGCGGACCATATGTTTGACACCTGGATTAGTGGATCAACAGGTATGAAACAGTTTAGATCAGTAGATGGTTTTGGCCGGTGGTGGCCGTCTGGGTCTTTAAGGGTTAAACCTGTCCTGTTCAGCAATCTGGCCTCCGATATAAGTGTAATGGGTGCCACGAGTTTTGATCTAAGAGGGTTCTGAGGATTAGATCAGTTCCTCCTATTGGTTGGATTTTAACTCTTTATTGGGCAAGTGACTATTTTTGGTAATTTCTGCATACATTACAAGACAGTGGCAGCAACAGTTCCAGTGAGGACAGTGAGTCAACAACCTCAGGTCCAATGTGGTCTACAGGGTCTGTAAGGT
>JAPQRQ010000028.1:931862-949020 GCA_037367365.1 Apogon talboti
ACACACACACACACACACACACACACACATCCTATACAACATTATACAGTACAATGTCAAAGTCACACAGCTAGCTAACTATAAAAGTGTTTTTAAAAAAGAAGAAGGGTAGAAAAAAAAGACTTTGAGGCCTTGTTTGTCAGTGCTTTGAGTCTTGAATGCAGTTGAACTTGTGATCCTCATCTGTCCTGGGCCCAATTAATAATCTAAAGAGACAGTGACAAACCCGGGTCAGTTCAGGTGGAGTTTGGACGGTTATCTAGGAGTTAACCACTACTCAGCCAGGCAGGGTGTCGTCTCTACGCGTCAGGGCAGGACTACAGGAGACAGGAGTTGTACATATGCAAATCTTGTATTTTTTTTCTGCTTTATTAGTGTATTTAATTTATATTATTTATTGCTTTTATCTCTTCACACTTACTTTACTTTTTTTTCAGTCAGAATGGTTTGATATTTGTTGTGGAACATCTTTGGGGTAAGACCTACCAAGTTTGTTTAAAGAATCGGTAAATATTGATTTTTGAATTTTTTATTAATTTTTGAAAATGTAAAAATCCCCATTGGTTTATAACGGGATAAATTTCAAAGTGCTATAACTTGAAAACAGTTGAAGACATTGATATAATTACTATTAGCAATAGGTAGGAAGTCACATATGAGCTTTCATTTGGTGCCATGACCTTTGACCTGGAGTGACCTTGAAAGGGCAAACCTTGAAGCTGCGATAACCTGTGTTTAAGGTGTGTGCAGCTGTATCGACCGGTTGCAGTCCAGAACAGTTTCATCATGGAGCTGCTGCAGTCACATGAGGTCATCGGTGTGTAACAGGACGCCACAGGCAGCACCTGCACATCTACCGTTTAGGATAAGTGTGTTTGCACTTGGTGTTTGACGGCGCATTTGTTCTATCTTCATTGTTGGAGCTTGAAAAACTGGTGGGGTGGGAGCACTAGTTTGCCAGTCAATTAAAAACACACAACCTCTGAAGTGCAAATTACCCACCGAGGGTTACACTAAAGCAAAGCTGCAGAACTACAGGAAACAAACCAGAGGACATGTTTACTAAAGCGGCCCAAAGCGTGCGCTGCGTACTGCTGAGTTTCATGTTCTGAAGCTGAAGGCCGATCCGCCGGGTGGAGACAGGGATCAGGTGTCTGTTGCAGGACTGTTGGTATTTCTGTGCAACAGTAGTTGTGAAAAGCAGAGTTGCACCACATCCTTTAAAACGCCCGCCTGGACTATCATTAATGCAGAGCTCAAGCAGTTTGTTGGTTATTTGACCCTGTCTCTGAAACATGTCGACTGGACTCTTTCTTTGTCGTATCAGACAGTAAATGGATCATGTTTTTGGTTTGGATTTTGTCACAGGCAATATGAGAGTAACTCATAACTGAAAAATGATTTATGACATCATCTGTTTGCTGACCTCGACCAGATCCTGCACTTTATTTTGTGTTATTACTAAATTATTGCCCGTTTTTTATTTATTTATTGTGCTGTATATTTATTGTGTGTATAGTTTGTGCTGCTTGACCTCTAGGCCAGGTCATCATCGTAAAAGAAATCTCAATCTCAATGGAATTTCATCTGGTTAAATAAAAGTTAAATAAATAAATAAATCTGTTAATCTAGGATATACAGTAAAGATTATATATTATACTATAAATAGTTACAGCCCAGTTTTACCTGTAGATTGAATTATAGTGTGATTAGGTTACGTTATATTATTTTAAAGAACCTGCTCAGCTCTGAGGCTTTTATATATGTGACATATTGAAAAACTATGACAGAGTTCAGAAGGTTCAGGATGAAAGTTTCATGCTTTTGTCAAGTGTTTATGTCAAAGGGAAAGGACCTCAGCTCCAAAATGGCACTGATGTGGAAGTGTGTTAACGTTGCAATACCACTGCTGACACTGACATGTTGGTTTCATATCACGGTTTCCTATTTGTTACTAAAACAAACAAAAAAAACCCTTTCATTATTGATTAATATCCACATTTTCTGCTCAATTATTTGCTTATATTACAGTATATAAAGATCCATATGCCTTTCTTTTTCTCCGACCACTAATCGGTTCTGATCCAGTGGGTTTGGGTGTGAGCCCATATCAGATCCCTGTCTCCTCCAGCTCATCGTCGTCTGCCACAGTAACAGAAACCAGAGTTCTGATCCGTCACTCACCCTGGACCGACATGTGGGGTCTCCATCAGGATCTGTCATTTTACCCCCGTACGCGACCGGCAGCTCCTCGGCGTCGATGTACTCCAGTAGAACCTCCTGCCAGTTATCTGCCGACCCAGACACAAACAGGCTCAGAGAAAACATCTGCCTCGACTGATTCACCTCAGAAATACTTCTAAATAACAGTAACCTGTAATCTGTAATGGATTACAGTTTGGAAGTAACTTACACAACACTGGTGTACAATACTTTGGCCAACTGTGTTGTTCTTCTAGTGCTTTCTAAATAAAGTTGACTTGTATGTGGACAGTGGTGTCTTACCTCCCAGAACTAGAATCTTGTCTCTTGTGTTCTCACTCAGGAAGTGTTTGACCAGGTTATAGGCCACAGGGAAAAGTTTGGGGGCTACAAGAGGTAAAAGAATAAAGTAGTTATCCTCCTCATTAGCACATCAGGGCTGAACTCAGATCAGTCAAATATCAAAGTTTACCTTTAATGACAAACAGCCTCTTCAGACCCTCGGGGTAGTTGTCTTCAAACATCTGCAGGATCTATAGACGCACACACAGATTGAAGCCATAGTTACGCAGCATTTATCCGTCTTTCTACCTCTGACAGTGTGTGTGTTAGTACCTCTCCGTATGTTTCTATGGCCGGCTTCCATAAGTGTTTCAGACCCAGACCTTCAACGTCATACACCATCGTAATCGACTCCACATTTTTCCCCAACTGAATGAAAATGAAAAACATAAGACTTCATTAAGTTTTCTACTGAAAGAAAACTCACTATATGTACTTATTATTATTATTATTATTATTTTTTTATGATAATAATAATATTAATAATATTAAATTGTATTTATAAAGCACTTTCCATTCAACAGAATCTCAAAGTGCTACAGAGAAAAGAAAGTCCTGCATTAAAAAAATAAAATACTACATGTAAAACAAAGCATTATAGTGGGCCATAAAAAACCTGTCTAAGCAGTTAATAGCTTCGAGCCACAACTATTAATCAATGACTCGTTGATCAGTATGTTAATTATTAACTATTTTTATAATTGATCATCAGTTTGATTAGTTTTTGAGAACCCCCCCACACACACACACACACACACACACACAAATAATCAGGTTCCATCTGCTTAAATGTGAATATTTTTTTGTTTCTCTCATCCTCTGTCACAGTAAACTGAATATCTTTGGGGACTTCATGTTGGGATTTGAGAAGCACTTTTTCATTTTATTGACAAAACGATTAGTTGAGTAATCAAACTTATGTCATTACAGACCCTGAAAATAACTGTATAGTGTGATGTTCTCTAGAAGAAGAAACAACCTTGAATAAGCCAAAGGAAACCATTTTTCAAGTCAATGTAAAAACTAAAAAATATAATTTTGTTACTGTAATGACCAGACTCTATGAATATCATTATCAACTAAGATAAATGGGGAAAAAAATGTTTGTTTTTATTGAACTGAGAACAATTTAAAATAGCAAGAATGGAATGAACTTTATAAAGTAACTCACTAACGTAATGAAAAGAACAAAATGAGTTCTTCTGTAATCTCTTCAGACCAGAAGCCTGTGACCTCTGGCTGGGAGTGGGCCGGGCCGTTCCAGACCATGACCAGTGGGTGTCTGCTGTTACAGATGTCGTTTCAGAACCAAACTGATGTAAAAATACACCATACATTACAGATTCTTCATTGGCTAAACTGAACACTTCTCATACGGGGTTCCTACAGGTTTCTACAAGGTAAATTTAAGACTTTTAGAACAGAATTTAATGCCTATTTCAATGCTATACTGGAAAAACATTTGTGACTCTGTGTTGGGCTGAATGTTGTGTGGTCATTTCTCACTGGGGGGCTGCAAAGTTAGCGATAATTAGTTCCTAATTTCAATATAAATTGCCAGGTTGGAACTGAGTCGACTATCGTTAGTTTCTTTGCAGTTTGGACATTTAACAGACACATTTAAACACAATACAGCCAACAGGTATATGGAAACATAACTTAAGACCCACCAAATCAAATCTAATGCCTTTTAAAGACTTTTTTAAGGTATTAAATGTAGATTTGTAAATTCAAGACTTTTAAAGACCCCGCTGGAACCCTGTTAAACCTGTCCCCAGGTTTCAGTTTTAATGTAAAATAAGCTGTGGGTCAGATCTGAGGGTGCAGGTTCATTCCACAGTGATGTGGCCGTTTGTGCAGGTTTTAACCCGTGGGCCTTGGATGGAAAGTTTCCTTGATTCTGAGCTCACATTTGGACTTGGTCTGGACCCTCTCACCCTTTGTGACTGCAGGTTACACTCCCTCTGTAACATCTCACAGTCTCTGATCTTGGACTTGATAAAGTCCTGTTTGGAGGCCGACAGGAAGAGGCCTTTTGGATCCACGGGTCCGATGACGTCGTACCAGATGGGACTTCCGTCGCGGTCATAGCCACACATCCCTCCTGACAAATACTTCTCTATGACCTGGAAACAGCAGACAGATCCACGTTAAAGGACTGCCGTCATTCAGCAGATGCTTGAATTGGAGCAGATGTTACCTCTGGTGGTCGCCAGTCTGTGATGATTCCGTCTACTTTCATCTGTTTCCGGAACTCCAAATGCTGCAAGAAAAAGCGTGCATGTTAAATTCTGTACTATGTGTGTTCATATGACACTGCCTGGTCCAGATTTGATTTTCAGCTGAGTAATAGACAGCACATCCAGCCAAACACTACACTATGTAGTTATTTAAGTGGCTTAAGAGCTCTTAAACAGTAGGTGATGTTAAACCTGCCCTGTTGGCACCAAGAGGATTAACTATGTGAAGAGTAAACACACTGCACTCCAACATGTGTAGGATATATTCTATATTATCTTATCTAAAACTAATAATGCAGAGTCAGTACAAAACAGTCTGTCATTTAAAGCCTGTTTTATGAAAACTAAAGGCGGGGTTAGATTTCAGACACATGCACTAATGAGTCGTGGTGTGGATGCACAGATCAGTACTGTGATTAAAGTCCAAGTTAAAGCAGCGGAAAACTGTTGACTTTTCTGTTTTTTATAACCATTATCATGTGTAGGTTGGGTAGGATGCCCTGCTCTGGCCACCAGAAGGCTCAGCCATTGGTACATGTTTATATATACGGCAATACTTGGCCTCCTGCCTTTCTACATTTGTATATTAATAGAGAAGAGAAATTCTGATACTTATTCTCTGTGTACAAATATCCATATATTGCTTTCTGTTCCATTCACCCGTACAGAACTGGGTCAAAGGGTTTACTTTGTTTACTTTGTACCTTATGCATGGAAACAGCTACACAAAGACTGGAAACTGAGTTAATTACTCTGAGCGTGTTTCAGTCCAAACTGAGAGTTCTTGAGACCAACTCCATAAGTTGCACTTGTTTTTATTAATCTGCTTGTAAATGTTATTTTTACTGTTTATTGTCGAATGTGTCGGTTCTATGTGTCTTAACTCTGTAATCCTGTAACTGTGTGTTGTATTTGCTGCTGCCTATCTTGGCCAGGACTCCCTTGTAAAAGAGGTTCTTAATCTCAATGGGATTTTTCCTGGTTAAATAAAGGTTGAATTAAAAAAAAAGACAGTCAGTGTGGACAGTGTGGACATGCTGAACTGAACCCACTGGACAACAGAAAAACAACTGACCGGTCTAAAACATTTTCAGTTCCGATTCACAAACTCTTGGTGAGGATTAGTTTGGTGACAGATTAGTCGATTAACTGAGGATTAGTTAGTTGTGCACCTGTTAGTGCCGTGCTTTGAGCTAAATGCTAACATCAGCACACTATCGTGCTCACGGTGACACTATTAACCAGCTGAAGTTAAGCAGATATTATTTCACCTCATGGGTGTGTTATGATCAGAATATGATGACCCCCCTCGACAGTTCAGGAATCAGTGAAGTTATTTTAAAGTAACATAAAAAAGTTGCTCTCTCAGAGGATGGCTGGACGGATGGACAGACGGATGGACGGACAGACGGATGGACGGACGGACGGATGGACGGACAGACGGATGGATGGACAGACGGACGGATGGATGGATGGATGGACGGATGGATGGACGGATGGATGGACGGATGGATGGGTGGATGGATGGACGGATGAGTGGATACTTTGCCACTTGTTTCTACTAGTACTTCTTGTGGTATTTCTTGTGCGTATAATCGGTGTTGTGCTGCTTTTGGAACCTCAGTTTCCTGACGTTCTGTCCAAAGGATCAATAAAGTTCTATCTAATGTAATGTAATGTAATGTAATGCAATCTAATCTAAAACTCAGTCTTTGATTACTGCTTTACAGCCCTGTTACAGAGGGCAGTGAAGGCATGTTTTTTTTAAGCTCTAAACTGAGTTGTTTGACTTAATTATGTTAAAACCTATCAATGACAATACACATAACAACTGTCAAAGCAACAAATCTTCCCTTCATAAGTGATACTTCCTCTTTCATCGTCATCCTGGGCTTTCCCACTACGATGCCTACGGACACTCAGCCCGTTCACATCACTGTACTTACATGATCACATACAGGACCAGTGTTAAACTGAAGCCATGACTTTGGTCTGTTCAGAACCTCTGACTTCAACACAACAATGAATTATGTCCAAACAGACATAACATAAAGGCCTATTTTCAGATAGATCAGACCTGTGAGATCCAGTCACAGGTGGACAGTTGAGATGTAGCTAAAACAGAACCAGCAGAACCAACACCGGTTTGGATGAGTTCAGTTCAGATGCAAAAATGCCCTGGACTTTAATCATTTAATCTGGTTTGGTTTGGTTTATTTTTGATTCCGAATATCAACATTTAAAACCAAAAACAACAAAGTAAAAAAAAAAGAAAAAAACATATTCGTTAAGGAGCAGATGAAGTTCAACCCCCTTACCCCATCTTTTTCCACTGGTCCCATGCAAGCTCCACAAAATAACTCTCAAAATATATTACACATATCAAAAATAAACTCAAAACGCATATTATACATGTCTATATACAATCTACAATAGGACAATACACTGTACTCCCCACATACAATATAATAACCTACCTATCATAATTCTTAACCTAACTCAGTGGGACAGGACCCTCCATCTCTTAGGCTTTTGTTAGTGTGCGCCCCCTAGTGGTTTTTAAATCCATGTAGTATTAAGTTGGTTGTAATTGTCTTAAGTAGCACTTTATCCCTGTTAACTATATGTTATCTCCTCAGGCTGCTGTGATGACTCAGTTTCCCCACGGTGAACCACTCCAGCATGGTATTAATCTGCAGCCCGTGAGCTCAGGGACTGTACAGCCTGTTCTGCTGCAAACCAAGGGCTGGTGGATCAGTATGAGACAGAAGAAGATAATGTTCATAGGGAAAAAAATGCTCAGCATGGGCTCGATTGGTAGATAATTAAACATTTATCATAAAACATGGACTGAACAAGTAGCAGTCATTCACAGCCGTTAAACACTGACAGAAACACATCTGCTGAGGAAAAGACCAGGACTGCATGTAAGTCATGTCCAAAATAACAGTGACTGCAATAAACTGAGAGACAAAATGAAGGAATAACATTAATCAAGTTAGTGAGGCTGAAGATGATAACGAACCTAAGTTCACAGGGTTTATCTTTGTCACGTTCATTGTAGAAAAAATGCTTTTATAAGAAGAAACTGTTTCATTCTGCTTCCTTTATTATATTAACTGACTGGTTTATGTGTTTTGGGGGTCAACAGAAGTTTTAGCTCACCTCACTTATGTCAAGTGATGGGCATTTTGTTCTGTTCTCATTTATTAGTGAACCTTTCTTGGTCCAAGCTATTTTTCATTCATTAGCCAGTACATCGCAGGGCCGACATACAGAGACCAACAACCAATCACTCTCACATCCACAAGCTATTTTTCATTTTTAAAAATAGAGTAAAAATAGTGAAAAAAAATTTTTTTCTGATGGTATTAAAGTGAGAGTCTGTTACCTTCCGCAGCATGGCCTCAGACTTCTGGATATTGAAGTTTCTGGCTGTAAAAAAAAAAAAAAAGAGCAGAAAAAGACAGTGTGATTCATGAGGAAATGGTGTTAATGGTGTTTTACAACCACACACACACACACACACACACACACTGAGCCGTCCATCTGCACACATTATCTATGAACAGAATAAGTTACTTTAAAACAGTAAACGTTTTAAACACTTAAACTATGTTGAAACCAGGTTAACCCTTTAAGCACCAGAGTTCTTTTGTATTTTTTTTCCCCAAAAATATTCAATTTTGATATCCAGATTTCAAAAAGCTGTATCTTGGAAATGAGATAGTCAGACTATAACTGAGAAAAATACTGAGTATGACCCTAAGTTTATGATGGGAGTAAATGCACTCATCTAACTTGCATATTGTGACATAACAGGGCGGCGGCCATATTGGATTTTGTAACTTTTAGTAAAATTTAACTTTGAACATATTTACATGGAAGTTTTCTTTGCGTTTTCGTTTTGTTTGTCACCTTATCCTTAAAATAAATGAACTTAAGTGTTACTAGAAAGTAAAATGCAGTAAGTTTTAGTAGTTTTTTTTATCCAAACAGCAGAGTACCAAATCTGTCCTTGTCTATCCAAACTAAAACTAAATAAACTTTACTTACTTACTAAACCAGCTTTGGACCACGCCTTTAAACTGGATTTTCTTCTTCACATTGAATAGAAACATGCTCTGAAATAGTGTTACGATTGACGGGACACATGTCCGCCATCTATTAATGGGAGGTGGTAACAAGATTTGGTAACTATCTAGAGCGATGGTTGGATTCCGTCAGTTAAGTTGCTTGTTGCAATATTGCAACTTTTGGCACTTAAAGGGTTAAAACCAAAAGGACAAGAACCTCATCTACAAAATGAAGCCAATGTAGAAACATCTGAAAGAGTAATTCAGTCATTTTTTTTTCCAGGACTCATAGGTTATATTGGACCCTCTAATAATGAAAGAATGGATCATTTCTGAGAAGAGTGGGAACAGTCACAGTATCAGTGACTGATCCAGAACCAGGGACACAAACAGTCCAGTGTCTAATACTCCGTCTAAGGTGATTAACTCTGGTGGAACAGCAACAGCGCTGCTTCCCTGAACTGAGACTTACAACTCCAGCAGTGGATTACCCAGAATCCTTCATGCTGGCGTGTTCTCCGTGGCCTGCGGGGCACCGGGTCAACCCAAATTACAAAAGAACAGATGTGTTCCATAACCTTTTGGATGTTTGTGGTTCTCCAAAGTAAAGTATATGTTATAAAACCTCAACCTTTAGTGACTAAACAGGGTAAACACTCTGGAAAATAAATCAATATCCTCTAGTTTTTTATTATATCTAAAATACTCATTATTTCCCTTTAGATAATGTAAGACTACTTTGCTAAGTGAACCAATGTGCGGGGGAAACAGCATAATAAGATTATGTAAGACTGTGAATCCATGCTTTTATTTCACACTAACACTGAAAAACAGGCGAACGCTGTTGGAGCTGTTACAGTTCAGCCACATTTTCTGTTGGAGGGAGGTCAAGGCTTTGTGATGGCCACTCTAAAACACTTATTTCATGAGCGTTCCAGTATGTTGGTATCATTTTACAGGTACAGAGGCTCTGATCATGGAGCCTTATTCATGAAATCATTCCATCTTTAAATCCAGAAGAACTTTAGTGGCATTCATCTATACTTGTGTACTTTCCATAATATTTATAATTACTGTGATAACCTTGTTTAAGGCCATTGTCAGTGAGTCTAAACAGAAGCTGTGAAATAGAGCCACTAGTCCACAACTGACCTCAGAATGTCAAAAAAGGTGACGAAAATGGCAATAATACAATATATTATATTATATTACAGCCATTTTTTGTGGTGATCAATTATCATTATGAAGTTACATATAAACAGGTAGTATTTACTGTACAAGTTAGAGCATCTAACATCAGTTTCACCTTGAAATACAAGGAAATGTTTAGAACATAAGGGAAGGTACATTTTTAGTTCCAATAATGTTGTTGGTTAATACTGGAGTTATTTCATGAGTATTATTATGGTAATTATATACCACTGCCTATGCATTACCACCCTGCTATTATAATGTCATTACTGGGTTATAATGTAAAGTTCTACCAAAATATTCTAAAATATGAGATCAAAATAAAACACGCAGCATAATAGATCTAATTGAGGGAATGTATACGTACAAAATGTAAGTACTCTATATAAAAACAAGCCTAGACCAAATGTACTCAACATCAGGCCTGTTAGTTTGGATTTAATTCTGTAAATGTTTGGATCCGACTGAACAGAACATCAGAGCTGGATCCAGAATGTTAAACTCAGTCCACCGTTGTCACCTCAGTGGACCCGGGACCATCACTGATGGACCTGGACCAGGTCGAGCACCGTCTGAGGTCCAGGACGCCACTGCTCAGATCCACATGAGACCCTACTGTTAGCGACAGATGCTAACGGGTCAGAGTGAGCCTGTTCTATGTTAGAACCACAAAGAACATGAGCTTCATGCTTCTGTGTAACTCTGAATGTGTCGTTGTTTGGTTGTGGTTGAATCTGAGGCTGAGGCTGATCACTGATGCCTACTGTGGCCCCTCGGCGGCCCCTCAGGTTCTTTACGTCCCATCAGTAAACTGGACCCGGCCTGGGCACATAAAGGGCTTTCCTTTGACTGTACAGTAACAAACAGAGCCTTATTGTTCGTGGTTTCAGCTGTGATGCTGATCTCTCTGAGAGCCACAGACAGCTTTTCACAGTAGCCACGGTAATTATGAAAATTTAATTAGACACAACAACAGGCCCCTATAACACAGGAAAGTCTGGTTAGGAACGGGCTCATCACAATTTTTATGTAATAACCATTTATATATCATAATTATTTGACAAAACTGTGATTATTTTACATAACGGTGATGATCATCTCCATTCATTCGGGTAAAAACAGTCGGTGAAACTAAATAACCTCCTAAATGCCACTTTGTTTTGTTTGTTTTTAATTTCCTAGTTAAATTATTCTTTAAATTTTTATACATCTTAAATTTTCTTGGCATTCAGTGTGGATGGCAAAGTAAAATTTCCATTGTACATGTTTCTTTACTTCACATGACAATAAAACACTTTGAATCTTTGAAATGACCTATTGTAGTTTTCAGTTTTTCATTGTTTTGTCATTTTTGTTCTGCTTCTTCTTTTGATTTCATATCTTTCTCCAGTTTGTCAGTGACGGCTGTTGGATATTTAACTCATGTCACATCTGCAAAGTTCAGTTTTTAGCAAAAGACAAACAAACATAATTACGTTTTAATCTTCCAAAAGTCTCTGTTAATCAATGTTAAGGTGTATTCACATAGTTAAACTAGTATTTGACTTATACTGCAGTGGTGACATACAGTTAACAGAATAGACTATCATTAACCACATTTATTTATATGACAACAAATCAGTGAGTTGAATTTCAGAGTTGCCCTGGCTGATATAGACACGTTGAAGTGCATAAAGCAGATGCAGTGAATCCAACCGTCTCTGAGCAGACGGGCCTTTGTCCATCGAAGTGCACTTTTAATGGGATTAGAACCAGATTATCCACACACAGAGTACTAGAGCTCTACAAGAAATAGAACAAGGCCTCATTCAATGCTTCCCATTTCCATCATCCAGAGAATAAGACAAATCAGGAAACAGCTAAAACTGTGATGCCTTCCTCCTTTGGTTTATTTGAACCACGTTCAGAACAGAACTGGTTCCTCAGCTGTGGTCGGACTCTTGCATCCATGCTTCTAAACCACCAGTCTTTCACAAGTCTTTCTTACTCCTCTGTTTATGAGCTTTTTTATGTAACAAACCACTGCAACTTCTGCCTTTTGCACAAGTGCAGCGACCTGGACAGATTTTCCCCTGGAAATGCATCTAGATTAGTTCAGAATCCATCACTGACATACAATAAATGACCGGGATGACCGTGACTGGAGAAGTTGTGGTTTTGTGTGGGATAAAAGCTGTAGTTAATGAAATGCCCTTCAGTTTTAGCCTCACCTCTGAGCCACCGTAACAGGAAGTGGTCATGTTGTGCCGGAAGTTGTGGAAGAATATCTTGTGTCCTCTCTCGAAACTAAAACCAGAGGAAGAAAAAGCAAAGACAGGTTCTGAATGGGCTTTCGCTGCTGGGAACACACTTTTAGGATACTTGAACTGCTTGTCTCCATGTTAGTTACAAAATGACAGAACCTCCCTGTGTTTCAAGCTGCACATATTGTTCCTGTGGCTTCTTGTGGCTCAGATTGGTGGATCTGATTCCCTTATGCTACCGAGGCTTGTAACTTCGTGACAAATCATTTTTCACACTCGTATTACTACATAAAACAATGAATAACTATAGAAATGTTCCAAGAAAGAGAAAGAAATATTACACAAACAGACAAAACGGATCCCATTTGAATGGTCTGTTAAAAGTCTCTACAACTTACAATTAATAACCTGATATTTAACTGTCAAAAATAGTGCAAAGTCATGACACATTAACATTCTTCCAGTGTGTATAAATAATAGGAAGTGCAAACCCATGGCTTTTCACTTTAGTTTCACAGATAATAAAAAAAAGAGAAGAAATATCCACAGATAGTAACAGAGGAAGTACTAAAATTAGACAATACATTGGGAATTACACCAAACAACAACATGAAAAACTATCCCATTCTGCATTTTAAAATTTTTAGCTCAATTTCACCTTTTTACCGCAATTTTGATTCTTTATTCAGGCAAAATCAAACCAATTTGAACTATTTCATACACTTCTTATTAACTGCATATGGATTATTTTACTAACAGATAATGATGTAGCAGTTTTTCAGCGGAAAATAAAGAAGTACAGTATGAAATGCCCCCAGTTTTTAAATAATAGTAGTTACAGTTGTCATTCAAGGGTCATAGAACTGCAATGGTCATGTAGCTGTAGTAAGTATTAAGGATCATAGTGAAACTGTCGTCCTACAGTTACTACTGATTATAACCAGGTGTTAACGGTTAAAACAGATAACACTTGAAAACTGCAAACAAACCACAGACGATGCATGGACATTGTTTTGGTGAGATAAGAATAAGTGAAATGAACATGGCATTGAGTTGACCTACAGGAATTATTCATCATAAAATTATTATCATTATTATTATTATTATTCACTATATCGATGTGAATATCATACCTGCTGTAACACCTCAGCCTGTTTCGGACTCAGATCTCCAACTCTCCCGCTCATGTTTAACGGTACAAATGTACAAGATCAGACCGGGTCCAAATCCAGATGAGTCAGAGACACCGTTCACTGTGACCGACGGTCGGTTCCGGTCCTCAGTGCATCCCCGTGATGCTCAGATCCGTGTCACGCCGGTCCTCCTGTCCCGGACAACCCCCGTGGAAAAGAGAGAACCAAACAGGAGGGGGGAAACATGTAAACATCAGCACACGGACCAACCCTGCATTGACAGGACCAAAGATAGAAAAAAAACTCAAGAGCATTACTCCAGACGTCGGGAAGAGACCCATCACAACCCCCCCTCTAAATCCATATCCAAAGTCCGAAAGAGACCTTAAGTCTTAAATAACTAATATTTGGTCAAATTAACTTAAAGAATCAAAAAGGCTGTCAATATTTATGAATAAATGAGAATACGAGGTTAAGTGTTTTTGTTAAGGAGTGATACATCAGCAATTATAAACATGCTTTGGTATAAATGCAAAAAAAAAAAAAAACCTCACACATGCGCACATACAAATATGAAAATAATTACGGGATTATGACATAACGAACTACAACTATTCCTATATAAAAGAATCTTTTTTTCCACAATATTTAATTCCTACGTGGATACGCCGTGTGATACCGCAACACTGATTGTTATTTTTTTATTATTATTTTATTTCAGTTCTCGGTATCAAAATAAAACACCATGACCATTGTATTCAGGAGTATATGTAAAAGTCCGTTTGAATCTAGGTTGAGCACTAGTCTAAAGTTTGATTCGACTGTGAACCAGAATTAGGTTGAATCGAGTCGAACTCTGGGTTTTAAAACAAAGTAGGAAGTGCATCAGAGATGATCTCAAGGTGACACATTTCATTCTTCTTCTTTGATCGTTTCAGGTTCGGTAACAAAACTGTTCGCTAACGCAACAAAACAAAAAAAACTTTTACGAGGACAACATTTCGTGATATAATGAATAAAAATAAGTCCAAATTTACCATATTTTCTTGTGTTATATGCATTGCGAAGAGCAGCGTTTGGTTCAAGACATAAATCCTCCCAAAACTTCCGGTCCAAGCCGGAAGTTTCCGTTGGTTGTTTACATTCTTCAGAGGGTCTAGCTAAGTAGCAAGCTAGTAACAGCTCTAAAATGAAGAGTAAATTTTGATAATATTATTGTATTTATGTCAGTTTTCAGCCGTAGTTGCTACCTGTCGTTACGGGGACCATGGCTCTAACCCGCTGCTGTGTCTGCGTGACTCTGCCGCTCCTCCTGCTGCTGTGGCCGGGGAGGCTGCTGGTGTCCACGGAGCAGGTCGCTCTGGTGGAGGTGTTCGTGGAGCAGCGGCCCGGCGTCAGTGCTCTGCTCCAGGGGGAGGTGGTGGAGTCCGGCAGGGGCGGCGAGAAAAGCTCCGAGGCAGAGAGAGAGAACCGAGAGGAGCTGGAGGGAGAGCTGGTCCTGGTGAGCCGGGGGGAGGGGGGTCGAAAACTGTCAAAATCAGAGCACTGGCGAGAAATATCAGTAGTTAAAGAAGCACAACGGACAAAGCTGCAATATTAAAATGACTTAAATGTATGTTTCTTTGCAAAATTCTATTATTCTACTATTATTATATTTATTTTATTATTTTATTTTTTTACTGCATGCTTCTTACCTACTCCATGTTCTATGTGTGCATTACATCACTGAAGCAAATCCCTAGTAATGTGAACCCTGTTTACTTACATGGCAATAAACATGATTCTCATTCTGACTCTTATTCTGAAAATCAAATGTTTGCCTAATTTGGCATCAGAACCCCAAAGTAGACACCTAGACACTAAGTTGAACTCTTTTACATCTTGACTGACACTAAGACATTAAGTTCAACTTTACATCCTACTTGTACTTATGTTAAAGGGAACTCTACAAACATCACATTCAAATGACTCATTTACGTGGATAAATCGGCTTTTCTCCACTTGTAACACCTATTCACAGCTACTGTACATTTTAGATACACAGTGTAAAGCTGCAGGAGTTTGCACCAACTCATACCAATCCTCATCCAATTTGTCCTCAGGTTCAGGATGGCGGGGTCCAGGGCAAAGAGGACACGCCTGAGGACGAGCCCAAACAGCAGGAGCCCTGGATCGGGGTGGTACCTCTGGAGATAGACGACAGCAAAGCCTCCACTGGAAACCAAGAGTCCTTTGCAGATGCAATGGTCAATAAAGTGAGTGGATTAATCCCAGCATGTAATAGACAAGTTCATAGATGTTTCTTATGGTTTTAAGTTGTTTGCTGTTTTTTTGTCATCAAAAGCAATTGTTTTTTGAATCTTTATGTTGCAGAACTGAATGTGACATGGATGCATTATAATAACAACCGTGGAGTGTCTACAGTTTATTAGTTAGAGATGCAACTATTCAGCTGTTTTGATGAAACTGAAACATTTTAATGAAAAAACATATAACTGTTATAAAGTACATATTACATATTGAACGTAAGTGTTTTATTAAATGTTCCGAATTCTCTGCAAACTCTGTAGATGAAATAAGTGTTAACGAAGCCTTTCTTTAGTGTTGATATTCATTTCTTGAAATGTGTTTTATTTCCCATCAAAGATGAAGAGAGCGTTGGTCCTTGGAGCATCGGCGCTGATCATTCTGGCTCTCAACCAAAACACCGTCAGTGAAGTAAGTCTGCACATCCTCATGCATTATTAACTATACATATAAGCCAATGTTTACCATTGTTTACTGATTACCAGTCAACCAATGGAATCTGCAGGTGCCCTTGAGTTTGGGTTTGTGTGTTTATCCCTACATTGTGTGGGAGTCAGCCCTGTGTTCCTCAGTACCTATGTTCTCCAGTCCAACATGCAAGATAGGAATGTAGTTCAATATATAGGGACGAAGGCCTCCAAACCATAATTGCAGGCAGTAGTGTTTCACCAAGGGTTAGGGTGAACATAGGTACGATCCCAATGTGTGTTAAAAACTTGGAGATTAAAACAAGTCCAATTCAACTCATTCAAAGGGGCAGGTTGATTATTTTGAGTTCACACTCATTGCATTAATCTCTGTCCACACTAGTGTTCAGCTGCTGCATCCAGGAATTGTTACAGATTGCTCATTTAATGTCTTACCTGCTGTGAATATTGTTAGTAGGCTCTTGGCAAAATGCAAACTTGAATAGTACAACAGCTGGTACCGAGACAACGAGAGCAGAATCTTCTCTGTATTTTAGTGTCTACACTGAGTTTGACTCCTGTTGTGAGTCTAAAGTCTGCTACATACTCCGCGAAAACAGAGAATGTCTTCTCGCTCCCGGGGCTGCGAGAATAAAATGACATAATTTGTTGTCGCATGAATTGTAGCTCCAGTTTTGGAGTTCTGCACACATCCGGCCACAACTTTCCTCTAGTGCGGTGTGCGAGAACCATTGCGCGATTGGACAGGTATGCGAAGTGGGCGTGGTCAATGCGGAGTTCGCGCGAGTTTCTCCTGAAGTATGAAATGTGTTGTCCAGAACGAAATTTGTTCTTGTTTTTGCCACCTCGAGAAGACGAACACATTTTGAGTATGTGGCAAGCCTCACTCCAGCCAGGATTATCAAAATTTATATAAAGTTGAACTAGGGTGACCAGATCCTGACTCACTAGATGAGGGACATACTTCATATATTTTATTTAAATGCAAGTTTGCTC
>JAPQRQ010000028.1:949120-974627 GCA_037367365.1 Apogon talboti
TCAATTCGCGGTTCGTGTAAAAAAAATTATAAAAATGCGGGACCGTCCCGCACAAAGAGGGACATCTGGTCACCCTAAGTTGAACAGGTGGTTAATAGTGTGGTGATCTGACGTGAAGACAGGAGTAGTTCAGGGACATCCGGATGGTAGAGAATCACAGAACACTGATGCAGAACCGTATGGGCCTCTGACAGGGGTACTTTGAGTTTTTATGTTGGTTTTCCCACCTGACAAAAGCCTTCACAAAAATAAATATCCATTTACATCTGTGTTATATTTAGAAGATTTTTGCTGCCTTTTCTTGCCGTCTTGCCATCTTTTCCCACGGGGAACTGAAGCCCTGAAATGCTCTTAAAGGTACCAAAGTTCTCAGACAGCCAGTGATGCGTCATTGTGCTGGTTTAAAACGTTATTAAAAGCAAATTAGTTGGTAGTGATGCAGTAAAAGTTAGGCATTTAAAATAAAATTAGTGTGGATGTTCTTTATTCCTGACATCAAACTGAAAAAAGGCTGAACTGTGGGTGGAGCCTAAAAATGCGCCATCAAACCAATACAAACACTTAGTCTTTGTCTTAGTGTTATTTAATATTTTATAAAACATGTGTTCAACTTTTGTACATACAGTACACGTTTTCTAAAATAGGATCTGAACCATGAGAGCCAAGTTTTCTTCCACAAACTGAATGGAGTCTTTATGACAGTTCAGGCTGATTTACGGTGCATGAAATCATGTGATTCAGAACAGAAGTTTCCAGGGTCACTGCAGTGGAACTGTTTTGGGACTTGGTTTCCCAATAAATAAAACAAAGTACATGGAAAAGATGTAATAGGATGTAAAATTTTACACGAATTTACCTTTGAAATGTACATTATTTTCAATTTTATACACTATTTTCCCCACAAGTAATCATATCATACTTAATTATTGTTGATAAGCGATTAATTGTGCCTGTTCTGCTGTTAAATGATTTGTTTTATTACCAAGCCTTCAGAGCTGAAGTCACTTCCCATGGAGATGCAGTGGTCTATGATTAAACTAAACTTAAGTGTTAAATATTGAGTTAGTGTCTGATGGAGACACGAGAAACAAAAGATGACAGGTTTCTCAGAATCAGATGATGAGAAACACGATACCGACTGACAGACTGAGCTTACAATTGACAAAAATATCAAGCTATCTAATTTTTCTGTGTTTTCCAGATGGATCTGTCTCAGGTTCTTTCTAAACCCATCATTGTGATCCAGACATCTGAAAATGTCACTAAGCTGATCGGAGCCCTGCTCAGGTGAACGCAAACCCAACCTGATCCATTTGGAAGAACAGGAGCTGTTTTAAAACCTCATGTCACATCAAGTCTCATTCTGAACCATGAGGCTGTTTACAGTTAGAGCTCCTCTAATAATCTGATACGCTGAAACCCAAAGCAAGTCATGAGATCGCTCACCACTTTGTAATTTATGAGGTTTCATAAGGTTGAAAGATTAATACAAATATATCTAAATAGACAATATTTACAATATGGATTTTCACTTATGTCCTAAACAACCAATACATTAATCAGCTGTATGTTGTTTGTTTGTGCTGATACAGTTTCCTCTTCATACAGGGGCTTACAGGCCACGGCCAAAATCACATACAAGACCATCTTACAGGACAACCTGGTGAGCCCCGCCCCCTCCTCTTCCTCCTCCTCCCCCCCTCAGGTCCCTGTGTTGGTTGTGTTTGTGGAGGTCAGCTGATGCTGTGTGTTTGTTCAGGGCGCCACCCTCACGCTGTGGTCCAGCTGCGGTCGGTCCAGAGGGGGGCGCTACGGGGAGTGGCAGGGAGTCATCTGCACTGGAGAGACCAACTCCCAGGTCCAGGTGAGGAGGCCCCGCCCACACCACACCCACAAGTCACATGTCTGAGATTTTATCCTCCCATTTACTGTATAATGTAGGGAACATAGCACTCTGTGTCTTTTAGCTCATCATCAGTTTGTTTCTGAAGCACAACTCAAACCGCTCAGTATTTTTACACAAACTTGCACGAGTCTTTAGTTACGATGCGGTTCTGTGTATTTTCCCTGTGGTTTGTTGTCATTTTCTGACACATCTTGGCTTGATTTAAAGAGAAAAAATTCGAGAGATATAGAATATATTATTAACAAGGGAATGTGAAGGAGAATCACGTAACGCCCCCCCAGTATAGTTCAACATGTGGAGGTAATGCAGCAGAGCCTGTTCTTAGTTGACATGAATTAGATCTTCACAGTCTGTAGTTACATCATTTATCATCATCATTCAGTATCATGACATCCTTATTAATTGATCCTTTGAGGAAGAAACTAACACCAGCAGTGCGTTCATCCTATCAACAGTATTGCCTGTGTGTCTGTAACTATTACATAACAGCCACAATCAAAGTATTTGACATATAGTTGTTTTACATTAGTGTGATAATCGTCTCCTTTCACCTGTTGAAAAACAGTCGGTGAAACTAACAGATGAGCCTTTGTGATACGGGCAGTTTTTACAGCACAGATCTGCAAAAACACAAAGCACACGGCTGAAGGACTCGCCCACATTTCACACTTGACTTCCTGTCTGTACTGGTCTGAGTTCAGCTGTGAGTTTCATGTGTTTCTCGTGTTTGTGCAGAAGTACCTGCAGCAGCTGTGGGACACCGTCCTGTTGGTGGCGCTCATCCTCAGTACCGGGGTTATCGTCCAGGCTCGGTGGCAGTACCAGGACCAGCAGCTCAACGACGACCTGGAGGTACCAATACTACTGCTCATGTACATGTTCATATATATTTTTTGGATATATACACGTCTTGTACGTTGATTTCATCTTGTGGCATCTTTTATGTTTTTGTTTCATCAGTTACAACATTCATCTGTGTTTTTTTCTGTCAGTTTTGTCTTTCATGTCATTTTCATCTTGTGTCTTAATATTTCATCTGTCATCTTTTTTTTGTTTCACTCCATGTGTGTTTTTAGGGCTTTTATTTTGATAAGCAGATGTATTTTGATACATTTGCTTATTTGAATCTGGATTTTGATAAATGAATTAAACTACTAACAGGAGTGAAACGGCTGATAATGTCAAAATATGAAAAAAATATAGCCTTAAACTCTGTCGTTTTAAAACCAGTGTCACAGTCTGTGTGTATTGTAACTCTGACTTCCTGTCGACCTTCAGTGTAAAATCCCAGCAGCTGTTACTGTTTGGTCCAACCCTGTATGATCACCACATGACTGGATCAGTCTGAGTCTCATACACATCAGTTTTACAGCCACAGTGTCTAATGTTCTCAGTGTGGGTGGTGTTGTTCTTCAGCTTCTCCCTAAACAGGACGTTCTGAAGACGATGTCATCTCTAAAGACCAAAACGTACCGTCAGCCCAAACCCTGGTGTGACTCGTCCCAGCCGGTGGAGGCCGACAACTGCGCGGTTTGTCTGGAACCGTTCAACAACAACCAGGTCAGTAGTTGGTCCAGAATGCGGCGTAGACCCTCGTGTTCTACTGGGTTCTGTCGACCTTTGTGCTGTTTTACTCTGTTAAAGAGAAGCGGAAGTGATTGTTGTGGTGGTTTGTTGTTTCAGTGTCTTCGTGTGCTGCCGTGTCTCCATGAATACCACCGGGACTGTGTGGACCCGTGGCTGCTGCTCCAACACACCTGTCCACTGTGCAAACACAACATCCTCAGTGAGTTCAAACAAAAATTGAAAAGACTTTTTAAGGTATTAAATGCAGATTTGTAAAGTCCAAACTTTTAAGACTTTTTAAGACCTTGCGGAAACCTCGAAGACAAGATGGAAACATTTGTAAAAGACATACAGTACAGGCCTAAAGTTTGGACACACCTTCTCATTCAATGTGTTTCCTTTATTTCCATGACTATTTACATTGTAGATTCTCACTGAAGGCATCAAAACTATGAATGAACACATATGGAATTATGTAATTAACAAAAAAGTGTGAAATAACTGAAAACATGACTTATATTCTAGTTTCTTCAAAGTAGCCACCCTTTGTTCTGATTACTTTTATGCACACTGTTGGCATTCTCTTGATGAGCTTCAAGAGGTACTCACCTGAAATGTTTTCCAACAGTCATGAAGGAGTTCCCACTGATGCTGAGTGCTTGTTGGCCCTTTGGCCTTCACTCTGTGGTCCATCTGTGTCATTTAAATGAAGAAGGTGTGTCCAAACTGTTGGCCTGTACTGTAATTCATCAGATAAATTTGGATCCTGAGGAGTCTCATCACTTATCTTTAGGTCTCAGGCTGAAACGACTGGAACAGACAATAAACCTAATTAACAATTAAACATCACCTCCATCCAGACAGTTTTTACATCCAGAAACAGAACAAACCACACACTGGCTCTGATGGAGTTGCCATGGCAATGATCGGTTTCAGTCCCAGATGTGACTACATATGACATTGCAGGTTTAAACTCTTCTGTCCATGCGTTCTTACCGGTGTTGTTGTGGAGTTACTCATGTGTGATGGTGTTTTTTTTTGTTTCTCTTCCTCCAGGCAGCGTCTGTAAAGACAGTTAACACACCTCATTCTGCTGCGTCTCATCCTCAGTGACTCCCGTAGCAGATTGTTTTTTTTACTGACCTCTCCACTTCCTCTTTCCACCGATGGATTATGGGAGCAAATCTAACCTTGCAGCAGCGGCGGCTAAGCGGCTGTTGGACTTTAACCTCTGACCTCTGACCTTTGGGCGGCTGCGGCGGTCTCCTCCCAGACTCGCCGTAACGCTCTGAGGTACTGTTGTATGTGGAAACACAACTTCTTCCTTGGATCATGTTACTGTAAATGTTGGAAGTATTTGTTTGTGTGTTTTCGACAGTATTGCAGTTTGTTCTGCTGTTTTTACACGAGTCTGTGCATCATGTAACTAAAGAGCCAAACGCTGTGTTGCCCACTTTACAGCGATAGTTCGATAAAACTTGACAGCTTTAGTCCGTGCATGGATGTTTACTGCTTTCTAGTTTGAGCATGGAAGAACTGAGTGGAATGTTCACGTTAGCTTCTAAAGATGTGGATAAGATCTGCACTAAGTGGACTAATGCTGCCTTCATGTGCTATGGGAATTATGGTAAATACTAGGTATGAACTCCAAAACTGCACATGAATGCCCCTTCACATCATATTTTCCACTGGAGAACTGGGGAAAAAATGTTGATATACAATCTGCTGAGATGAAAATAACCTTTGAACTTTTCAACATGGAGGAGAGCAACAAGAGATGCATCGCGAATGATAAAAAAAAAAGCTTTAATTAATGTTGTCCTGCTGTTAGCTGAGGATTTTTCATAATTATAGCGTAAACAATTAGCAAAAAACTCTTTTACCCAAGTTAGCAGGTCAGGATAAATTATCAGCCATTTCTCATTCCGTCACAACTGAAAACACTTGAACATAACGCACTTCACTTGTAATTTCAAATTCACAAGTGGAAAGGTTCATCTTCCCGATGGCACCTGAAGGCAGCATAAGAACAGTGGAAGTGTGGCCGTCATCGTATCGTACTTCAGTCAGAAGTCAGTGTTAGATGTTGAGGTTGTGTAGTTGTAACTGTGTCACTGTTTGGAACAGATGTATGCAGTCATCCTCAACCTGCCTTATGACTCAGCAGCAGAGTGGAAACTAACCACACACACACACACACACACACCCTCAGAATTCAGATGTGTATCAGTGTTGCTAATGTAGATCTATCTTAAAGCTGTAGTGGTCAAATGCAACAAAGCTTTTCTAGCATAGATGTAGTCGAGTTCCGTGCCCTCGCTCTGCTGGTTCATGTCCTAGTTTGAATTATTCCTAACGGCTCAGATTCAGAACATTGGAGACTCAGACGACAAATCATCTCATATGTGAGAAACATGTTCCACTGCCCTGGTTAATGATACTGCACTGTCAAATCAGGACGACTTCACAGAGCAGGGTTATAAAATCAGTCGGTTATTTCGGTTAAACATGCTCATAATTCAGTGTCCCAGTATATTTGGGGTCACTGAGTTCAGATTAAAGACAGGACGTTAAACACAGGGACAACATTCAAAATAAGACCTTTCACACTCCAATAAAGAGGAGAGAGGACGTCCACATGTAATGCCTCTGACAACCACTAGATGGTGCCATAGACAGACAGCGGAACCTCACAGTAGGTTTTGCAATTTGAAATTAATTCATCTGTTCCAGTCCCCAAAAACCACTCAAAAGTCCCTTTTTAAGGCTTTTTAAAACAGAAAAAGTGCAGTTACAAAGAAAATAATTATAAAAACAGATAAGCTGGTTTTATTAACTTATTTAAACCCTCGAGAGGAGATAATCTGTGAAGAAACGAAGACAGTGGAGCAATGAGAGCCTTTTCGGTGAGTCCGTTTACATGCACACCAATATTCAGGGGTTTTTTTTTCCCCCTAATTTGGAAAATGACAGTATTGTGAATAAACTGTTAACATGGCCAGTGAAAATGGATTTTCCTCTAACATTCCTGTTTACATGCTGCTGCACATACCCCGTTAAAAATAAGTTTTTCAAAGTGGGTGGCAGGCATTCGTTCCACTATGTTCCATTAAACATCTACAAAAAGGCTTGGATATTCCCTCATATCCATAAATTTGTTGATGCTTAAACCAGAAATTTGGATTTTTCTTCAGTGTCAATCTGTACCAGAGAGGATCTTTGTTCTTATATTCAAAGCATCCTCAGCATGTCCCACATCTGAATCAGAAAATCCCCCATTTGAAAAAAGTCCTACTGTGGAACACCAGTATCTAATATATCATTTGGATATATGATATTTACAGGATATCTGTCAAATTCAGACTAGAATATTATTGTGTGTATAAATGGACTCAATCTTAAAAAGTAGAGGTGCTGAAATTGTGTGTGTTGTATGTTAAAAGTATTTTTTTAAGTATTTATTTTTTCTTTAGGAAGGTTCAAAGAAAAAAAAACCTTAAAACTGTTGTCTTAACATTAATGCCAGATTCAGCCCATACAGTCAGACCAAAACCAAAAAAATCCAAGCCTTTAAGACCCCGCGGGAACCCTGTAAATACATTTTCTTTGATCATTTCAGCATTGACAGGCCGTCATTTGTGGTCTGTAACCAATCAGATAGTGGATGGGGCGTGGCTACAGACAGACGCTGCAATCAAACCTGTGATCAGACGTGAACACTGTAGAACTGAACCTGGCATTAAAGGGTTACCGTCCGATGTGATGAATGTCAATGATGACTCTGAGTCAAAAGATGTCAAAACATACATGTGTTTATTCCATGTTTGAACTCCAAAATGCAGTTGCATGTGCTTTATTTTGTTACAAAATGCTCCTAGATGAGTTTTCGTCATAGAAAACAGTGTGTACATGGCAGCATGTAGGAGGTGTTTTTTTTTTTTTTCCCCATGAGGCCTCTGTGCAGCATGTGCTTCCAAACACAAACACATCGGCGTCGCTGGGCTGTGACGGATGGACATCACTGAGAGCCGGTGGACGTCATGTCAATGAAAGCGCGTCACTGTAACATGCAAACGTCCTTCACACACGATGGAAATAAGAGTTCACACTTCGATAGGAAACGTTCTTCCACTTCCACATGGAACCAGTCTCTCCAAAGCCCGGATGTCGCTTCCTTTTTATTCTTCTAGTTTGTTTTATTTATGGAAACGCAATGAATTCACTCCAAGAAATAAAAAAAGACATTTTGTAATTTCCTGATCTCACATCTATAACATCAGCATCTCAAGAATGAGTTATGATCAGCTTAGTTATCAATCATAATATACATGGAATCTATTGGAAAAAAGAATCAGTCTTTCATAAAAACCAGAGAAAATCATGAAAATCCAATAGTGAAGTGTGTGATTAGTCTGATGAAGTGCAAGTTCATTACATGATACAGAACCTGGGAAATGCTGTTTTCATCATAAAAATCTGAAAATAGAAAAGCTCTAAATTCCGATTCCATTTGTTTGGAACAACAGTAATGTGGCATAAATAATACATAAATATTCCTTTGTCGACGTGAAAACCTCGGTCTTCTATTAGTGAATTCAGTGACTTCAGTCTGAACAGATGACTGCCGTGGATTTCATCGCTCTTTTATGTTACAGTTATTTATGCAAAAGTCAGCATTTTTCCCACAACTCTGATGTGAAGACGACCGGCTCTAAATGTAAAGTGTCATGGGATGTGGCGCAATTAGAATAAAATTTGATTGAGTGATTTGATTGACTTCTAAGAGACTTGAACTTGTCAAAACTCAGAGATCTTTTGTTGAAATGACGAGATCAGGATGTCGATGATGTCATCCGTTTTCCTTCAGTGAATCCAATATGTATCTGTATTTATTTGATGATGTCAAAGGTATTCGATTCACTCTGGATCTTAATAATAAACTGTTTGTTACTTAGCAAAAATAACATCATTGTCTTCAGTCACTGTTCACACTTTGAACTTTGGTTTTTATTAATAAACTATAACAGGAGGCCGTTTTGGCCCAAGAACCCAACGTTCTCAGATTCCAACAGGAAGTGTCCAGTCTTATTCAGATTTCAACAAAGCTGTTTGGCAACTTCTGAACCCAAACCGGCCAAAGCAGGACTGTAAACTAATACAACTCTATCCACTGAAACCCTCTGTAGCTCACCCTTCTAACCACACGCTGAGCTACGACATCAGCCTGACCTTTGACCCAGGACGCCGCCTCAGTCCACTCACTGCCGTCTTTACCTTTTTCCCCATCAGTCTGGTCACATGACCTGGTCAGGACGGGATCATGCCTTTGTTCCTCTTGCGGTCGGCCATGGTGCGCCGGTTGTGGTTGGCCACGCGACTCTTGTTGGCCTCCTTTTTGCGTCTGTCCAGGAACGTCTCTGTGCTCTGGCCTTGGCCCTTGGGCTGACCCACCACGTTACTGGGACGCTCCGGACGGAAACTACAACAAAACAGTCACAGAGTCAGCAGACGGACGCAACAAGTGGAGGTTCGGAGTGTCAAACAGGACGACGTAGCAGATAAAATCCTGTAGTAGTGGGGATAATCATGAGGATGACGATCATTAGTTCTCACCTTCATTGTTTTAGACACAGGTCATGCATTAATTCACACATATTTATGTTCCTGTCATTTCTAAAGACGTTTAATATTTGTAAAGTTGATACAAGGCCAAGTGATCTGATAAAAGTACAGTAGAAATCTAAATACACAACATGAGCCTGGTTGTTCAGCTGAGTTAAAGCAGAAATTACCTTCAGGGTTTGTACGGGTGCTTGAGATTCTTGAAAATGCTTGAATTTCAATGTTGTGTTTTCAAGGTCTGAAAAGTGCTTGAATTTTGGTTTAAGTGCTTGAAAGTGCTTGCAATTATAACTCTGTGATGTGAATTATTTATTTATTTTTAATATTAACTCTGCCAGGTTAGATGGTAAGCCAAAGCTACTTACAGAGAGGTGATACGTTTAGAAAAATAAAACTTTATGTCAAAAAAGAAAATTATCGGGTATTCTCACGTCAACTCCAGGTACATTTTTATCTTAATCTTGAAGAACACCAAGTGGCTTTCCTTTTTTTGGATAAACTTTGTATTCTCCTTTGACTTCTATACTTTTTGCCATTATGAAACATAATTTTAGATGTTTATAGCATAATACAATGTACATCATTGTGATAAAAAGTGAATAAATAATCTTGAGTATATGTATTCCTGTAGATATACAATTTACCCCTGTGATAAGGTGCTGTGCTGGAAAAATTTGAAAATCACCCTTAAAAGTGCTTGAATTTGACCTTGAAAAATGTGTACAAACCCTGACATTCTAGCTTAAAGAGTCATGTTTCTAAATATAAAGGTGCTGTTAAAAGTGATGAACTACGATGTGAAAGCGTTAACCGAGCCGTGCTTTGTGTAGTGATAATGACCCCAGTTCTTACCCTTTCCTCTGCTGCATGGCTGCTCTTCTAGCCTCAGCCCTCTCCCTCAGCACCGCCGGGTCCTGGATGAACTGGTCCCTGTTCACATTGTTCTGCACGAGGAAAAAAAGAAGAGACAGTCCAATCAGGAGAACGTGAGTCCAGTGTATTTGTGAGCAGACCACTGTAGACACTATTTAACATTATTTCCCATGTAAGGTAAGACGATCAGCTCAGAATAAAACATTTACAGACAATACAATATTAAAATGTAAATAACGTCATATGCTGGTTCATCATTGTTATATTTTGCCGTTAACATTTGACTAAAATGTTAATGAGCTGGCTCTAGTTCTGTTACTGTATGAGTTCTTCTGACAGTTGTACCTGTAGGGGCTCCTCTTCTTCATCCTCCTCCTCTTCCTCCTCCTCTGCTTTATTTCCTTTACGTAGAACTTGAGGGACTGTGAAAGGCCTAGATGAAAAAACACAAACACTTTAATGATAATAAAAGAAGCAGAAGCAGTTCTTCTTCTTATTCTGGGTGTATTTCCCGTGTGTGGCCTCCAGATGTCTCCACCTCCTGTTCAGTAGACTGTCTCCATCCAGGTCATTGGCTCCCACTTGGTTCATGTCGTAGGTGTCGTCGTACTCGTCGTCGTAGTCGTCCAGGCCGTAACTGTCTGCGTTTTCACCAGGTTCAATGATGACCTCGTCCACCACCGTCTCGTAGGCCTGGTACCGCGCTCTCTGCTCAGATATGTGCCGTTTGTCATTCAGCATCTCTCTGGTGCTCTCACCTTTCCTGTAAAAGTTGTAAAACACACTTTTAGATCTCCTTAAAGCCAGGTACTTGATAGTTTTTGGCACAAGTGGTCTGAGAGAACCAATTCTGGTTCTGATCTCCATGATACCATGAAACAGAATTATATAATTTATCTTTATACTGAATATTGTAATTGAGAGCACAGCGCTACAAAACTGTTCCTTGTTCTGACCACAAGGAAGAGTTTAAATGCACAAATATCCATCTGTTGTATTGTATTTGTCTGGTTGGCAGTCATAACATTAGATTAGATTACATTCAACTTTACTGTCAGTACACATGTACAGGCACAAGGTAACAAAATGCAATATAGCATCTAACCAGAAGTGCAATCTGTAGACAGTATGTACATAATATACACATTCAATTAAATAAAAAAAAAGAAAATGAGTACAAAACAAATGAAATTTACAAAAATCTAACAAATTAACCAAAAAAGAACCCAAAAAAAGAGCAAAATAACAAAATTCACAAACAAGACAATATTACCACTAAATTTCAATGTGTAGTTTCATACTTTACCTTGCTTTCATCTCTTCAGATAGAAATTATTTCAAAGTATAAATGAGCATTAAAAATCTGACTTTGATCTATAAACACTGATTTGACAACACTGATGGTGGACATAAACATTTTCATAGGGGTCACTGACATTTTCACCTTCTGAGTGATGACTGGACTCACCTCCTGCCCTTCCAGATGCGGGACATGTCCACCTGGTCTCTACGAAACACGTCAAACTCATCATCATCAAACACGTTGGATCTGTTGTCCAGAACTCCCGGAAGCTCCTCCTTCACCGGCCTGAGAGCACAACAGAGGAAACACCTCACTCACAGCTATAGTTCCCTTTAAAACCATTTCTATAGCATAACGTGGTGTGCACTAATACCCCTCGGCCAGAATGGGCAGACGACAAATTGATTACGATACCCCTCAGCTTAGAAAAACTAGACAGTGACCCTGACCCTAACGCCAACCCACGGTGCAACGCCCTCACGTCGTGTACTGTGATGTGCAACGTTACCGTGGCATTGTGCGGTCCAGTTTGTTCAGGCTGGGGCTGAGCCGGTCCTCCAGGATGTTGTTGATGACCACCTCAGAGTTGTAGTCGTACTCCTGCAAACAGGCCAATAGGAAGCCTTCGCCCAGGTCAGGCAGCAGGTCCCTGATACACGACAGTAGAGACTCGAGTTCGGCCCCGCTCACAGAGCACATGGCGCCCTGAAACACAATATCCACACCGGTCACAGTCGGATGGATTCAACACGTGTTAAAGTGTATCTGTACTGGTCATGCTTACAACATGAACTGGTTTGTGTATTACTTCTAAGCAAGAGAGGCGCAAAACTGGTTAAACTGGTGCGTCAACAGAGAAGACATTTATTAAATGAGTCGCTCCACTGAGAGGACTCACATTGTTTCCTTTGTGGGGCACATCCAGCATGGCCTCTGCCCCCCCCACGGCCCCCTCTCCTCCTGATTCTCTGCCTTGCTGAGGTCCGAATCCCTCCGAGGAGGCGGCGGCACTGGCTACTGGGAAAGCTGAGGTGTTTTTGGGCTGGATGTGGCTGTGCTGTTTCCTCCTCCCCGTGCTGTCCCAGGCGCTCTGCACCCCCTCCAGCAGGTAGGACGTCCTCGTCTCATCGCTGACGGACAAGGTGGCTAAGGATGTCCAAGTGGTACAAGACCTGTTCATTTACCACAAGTTTTATATTTACAGTAGAGACTTCCTCAGACCTGAACCGGGAATACTTCAAGTTCATTGTTCAAGAATTCTTTTTACTATTTCTATTTTAAAACAGAGCTAGACAGTTCATTGAATTGTAATACCAGCCTGTATAATTATGTGATCACATAAGGCCATTGTTAACAGTGTCGAGGACTACACAGAAATGTCATGTAAGGATACATTAGCGGGAGGGCCTGCTGTAGGAGGCTGATGTCGTCAGCGATGGGGAACTGCTCATCGTAGTCTGACAAGAACCTGAGAACACAAACACTCTTTCACACATCCACGTGCGGGGTAGTAACTCTCAGATTTAATGGGAACGATAAGAAACGGATACCTTTTCTCAGGTAAAAACGCTGTGAAATGTTGCAGCAGCTCCTCTGCAAACGTCTGTGTGTTCTCCCCCCTGCAGGATGACAAACAGAGTGACCACAACAGCTGCATGAGAGGATAACAGAGGGTCAGTGATACGCTGAGTGTTTCTCACCCCTCGAGGATGGGCTGGAGGCAGGTGTGATGCAGCAGCAGGTGACACGTCTCCATCATCTTCCGACAGGAGTGAGACAGCCTCCTCCACAGGTCCTCCTGCAGACTGATGCAGTTTTCAGGGGTTAGTTCAGTCCCGTTGTATTTCATGAATTCTACCTGGGTCTGTGGACTGAACCTACTCCATGATGCTCAGGTCTTTTCCAACAGGTGACGGTTAAATATGTAAGATTCCGACCACTGTTCCATGACATCACACAGAAGCTTGGAAAAGTGGCCTCCATAGCACTGTGACACATCCATCTTTAGATTTATTCTATTATTATTTATTTGTTCTCCACAGTTCTGACCCCTGTGGTTCTATCGTCTCTAAATAAATGAAGGTTCTTGATGTTGTCTGAGTGACCAGAGGTCAACGTGTTCAGTTTAGGCTTGAACTTTGTATCTTGTCGTTCTTAATCCTCAGCTCATCTTTTCTCCTATGGGACTGGACCTTTACTGGATGCCGTTCTTGAGCCCCATCATGGTTACAATTACTGTTCATATCCTCTTTTTAATTCACATTGTTACTATTTTATTATTTTAACTTTTTATTGGTTCAAAATTGCTCCCGTTCCAACTTTTCCACAAATGTGAGGAATGGATGTATATTTACAAATGAAGTACAACGTATCATGCCCATACTGTCAATAATGAAATACAAGTTCTTTTTTGTCCCTTTAAGCACCAAAGTTGCAATATTGTGACATGCAACATAACTGAATGAAACTGACAGCATTTTGAAATCTTGAAATCAAAATTGAATATTTTGGGAAAAAAAACAAAAAAAAAAAAAACAAAGTCGTCTGGTACCTAAAGGGTTAATTTGCATCTTCCTTACTGTTTAATTTAGACAATAAATGAGCAAATAATGCCATAATCACAACAAGCACAAAAATCCCCCCAAAAAAGACAGAAGAGACTGAGACAACAATAAAGGAGGACGTCTATATTCCATCCCTGAGGCACAAACTCACCGTTTATCATCAAAGTTTCGTTTCTTCACTGCCTTCTCCAGGTCAGGCACAGCGGTCTCATAAAACGAGGTCAGTCTGTCAGGACACAAAACCCAGGTGTCATGAAAAGCTTCTGCTAAGGTTACCCACATGAATGAAGGCTTACAGCCATGTTGTGTGTATGTGTCGACCTGCTGAGGAAGCCGTGGGAGTGGAAGCTGGAGCAGGCGGCCGGGAAGATGTCCAGGAAGGCATAGATGGTGGAAGTGGAGTCACACAAGTACAAAAGAATATCTACAAGTTCCTGAGAATGACAAAAGACACCAACGGATGTGAACTCTCTGATAGAGGACCGTCTGTGGACACGCCCCTCATATCCGTCAGTATCAGTGGTGGGTGTGGGCGGGTCTGGGGTCTGACCTGCAGGCTCATGGTCATGGCGGTGCGCTGTTGGTGGGCGTTCAACTTCAGCGGCTCCATGGCTGTGGCTCCATCACACTGAAGACCACACTTCTCCAAGATGGTGTCAAATACCTGAAGGACACGGAGAACACCCACTGACAAACAGGTTTCCCATTACATTACTTTTTCATCTAAAAGAAACAAAAGACAATTTTCATCAACTTTAAAATATTACAAACCAGTTTTGTAACAATGTAAAAGGATGTGGATTTAATAACAGCCAACAGAGCATAACTTCAAATATTACTGCAAATGAGCTACAAATTGTACAACATGGACACTCACTCATGACCTTTACCTTCATTACAATAAGACTCTCACCTGCAGCACCGTGGGCACCGTCTCATCCAGGTCACTGTAGTACGACGGCTGCTGTGTAAAGATGTTCTCTACGTGGACAAAGAAGAAGAACAACCTTCTGTTTAAAATTTTACTTTATCTCTATCTAAATCTTTAATTTAGTCTTTCTTATTTTCCTCATTAAAATTTAATCAAAATAAGCGAGAGACTTGTCAAAAGGCTCACCGATCATCTTGTGCACCAGTTGGCTGTTGCCCTTTCCAAAGAGCACACACAGATCCATCATCTTTGGAATGTCAAATAGGAAATTCTCATAGATAATTTCTCCAAAAACTGCCGGGGTGATGAAATTCTCCTGAAGAAAAAGAAAAAAAAAACACAAGGCATCATGTGTTGGAGGTTTAAGTGCATGTCAATGTTTGGCACGCGGAGACAGTTCAATTTTGGCGTTTATCTGACCTTCGACTCTTTATATGTGGCCATTCTGAGAAAAGTCAAGAAGACGGTTCTGTGTACAGAGCGCTGGATGTCGGCCACTGCTGGAGAGGATGGGAGGGCGGCGAGGTCGAGACCACGAGGAGCCTGATGTAGGTACGAGTCTAAACATCTCTGCAAGGATTCATCAAACACCACCTAAAGGAAGAGTCAGACAAGGTCACAGACTATCACTGACTTTATTTATGACAGTCATTAGCTCTCATGTCATGTCTCATGTCCACGTCAACACCATCTTTGAATTACAATGTGCACGGTTTCACCCTGAAGATATTTACACATTCATCCGACTATCTATGCAGATGAAATTTCAGTTTGACAGACAAAGCTAAGAGCTGGATTCAATACATTGCAAAAATTATAGAGATGGTTATGACCTAATATTATGGTTCCCAATCTGTGATCATTGTTCTCTTCCCCCCTGATTTTTCTATTAGCAAGATTATCAGTTTAGCTTCAGTATTTACAAGTACTGCAGCACATGTAGACAACATGGGCAGATTATGTTTTTTGAAAATTAACCTGTGTGGTTTCCTGGGATTCAGTAAATGTTATCATCACATTCTTGGTGGAGCGTGGAACCATGGAGCTGAACAAGTGACTTTTTCAAGAGATGGAAAAATGATAGATTTACAGAGATCTACACTATATTCGCATAACAATCTGGGTTTCAGAGAGGAGAAGATGCCATTTTAATATTTTTGAATGAGGTATGTGAAGTTTTTGTTGTAAAACCACATGAAAGTATGGGACATTCATGATACTGAGGCTTCTGGTTCTAAAACCCCCTCACCTGACACCAGAATTTGTCATGAGGCAGTGACAGGAGCCAGTCCAGATCCTCTGTAATGAATTTGGCCAGTTCCAGAAACTCCTCCACCTCAGCTGGAGAGCAGCCTTCATCAGGGGGGGGCTTATAAGGCACAAAACAGCGTCCCTCCATCCTGTCCGGATGCTGAAATTAAGCAGAATCACACAGGCCTGGGTCATGGTCTGCTCGGTAGGGTTTTAGACATATTCCCAGGAGTTGGTATTTGTGTTTTCCTTTTTTTTTGGGGGGGGGGGGGGGGGGGCGTTCCAGTGCAGGTAGGTTGCGTTCCCTCCCCGCTGCGTCACGCTCCGTCACCTGCTGCTCATCCAGCGGAACTCGGGCACACGCCATGGCCTCTCCTGTTATCTACAGTCAAACCATTAAACACAACAAAGCGTGTTTCACTTGTAAACGATTCATCTTATGTTATTGTACTTGAAGACGAGAGGACAGATACACACTAAACAGCATTAACACACAGTCCAAGACGTCTTATACGACCATGAAGGTACTTGTTGAATCCCCAAAGACTCCAATCGGGAGTTCGATTACATTTTAACCTGTCTCGTCACTCATCGCAATGACGGTGACCGGAAATACGTCATCGTGTTGGCTTTCATTCAAACATAATCCTGGTGAAAAATGATTGTCGTTTTTTGTGCATCAGATGGGAAAATTCCTACCCAGCTGGTTAGAAAAGTTGTTATGAATTGTTGAAATTACTTTAGGGTGTAATAGGACTCGTCAGTCGTCCTGGGTTTCACTTAACTCACCTTCGACTGGACGCTGTCATTTCAATGTCTTAACTAACCTAATGCATAAGAGGCACAAAGTGGGGATAACAAAAGACTAAAGCTGACATCACATTAGAATAGACCACACAAACTGTCATAGCTAAGCTAGCTAAATTAGTTAAATAGTTAAGTAGACATGTCTCTACTGATAACCGGTAACCTGTTAGCTCTCGTCGTCATAAACTGTCAACACTGGCGCCACATCATTAAATAATAAGCTAATTTCTAACAGTCTGTGTGGTGGGATAACTAAGCAAACCTGTTAACTATCCACTAGTTACACAAGTTTCTGAGGCTCTACCATGAATGGAGAAAGGCTAACGATAACGTAACGTGGCGCAGCTATAGGCTAACTAGCCGGTGACTTTCTAGTCGCTTCCACGTGACTGTTCTGTAATAGTTAAGAAAAAATAACGTAATACAGCTGCTCACCTTTCACTGTGACTGCGAATAAATGTTTCAAGCCATTCCATTAAAAGTCGCCGTAGGTTCGTGTTGTTTTATTTTCCATACGTTTCCTGGTCATCTGTCTCAGGACAGGAAGTGACATAGATTTGTTTTTACTCTGGCGCATGCGCATCTGCGTTCGATACTAGAGCGGCCCCTGGTGGAGTCAAAGAGCAGCGTCAGCTTTATTTAGGCTCAGGTGAAACGACTGACTGGCCTTTAGTTCACGAAAAGAAAGACAGAAAATAAAATCGAAATGAAAACAAGTAATCAGTGAAAAAATAGTCTTTATTAATTTAATTTTTTTAAAGTTTAGTCTTCACTAGTCTCCACAAGTTGTTGTTCAGTTCAAGTCCAGTCACATGAAACTGTGATCTCGATCCAAGATGAAAAACCTCCCAAATGAACAACCATGGAGGGTGATGTTCTGAAATTAAAATATAGACCTACTCGTTTTTCTTCACACAAATAAAAATATCTGCAAAGCCAAAATAAACTGCATAGTAATCTAAACCATTTACAATCATTTAAGTTGCTTAAAGTAAGAAAATACCTTGGATGTGTCTCCAGTTCATCGCAGAGCTAATTATGAGCGTCATCAAAAATAAAAGTAGTTATTCTTCCAGTGTGAAAAAATCTGACAAATGTTGCTCAAATTTGTCTTAGTGCATCATGAGACTGTTAGTCTCAGGGTTGAGGGTTTGATTCCCACATGTAGTGTAAACTTCTCCTTTGAAACTTTTATTTGCATTCTTTCAAAGCAAACCTTAATTAACCTAGGCCTGAATACCATCTAAATGTTCTCCAATCACAACACCCCGTACCCATCTGTTGTCTGACTGATTTGTGTATGTTCCATTTTTTAAAAACTTTTTTCATCAGTTATGTTTTATACATGTATCAAGAAATTACTGGCAGTAGTTTAGTTTAGAATTGGTAACATTTTATGTGGACTCACAATAAGCTGTTGTCAGATCAAAGGTCAATGAAGGAAGAACATTTTGTCCCAATATATTTTCACTGGGTTAGTGAAATTTTGTGAGAACCTTTGAGCAACATCTGTACTGTGTTTCAGAGAGTTAAATCTTTACTTCAACCACTTTTAATTGTTGCTTGTTTTTACAGATGTCTGGGTGGTTATTTAGATGAATATGAAGATGTCATTTGTTCATTCTACTATTGAAGCAGCAGTAGCTTTTATCTGTATTATATTAAAAACAGTGAAGTGTTCTTTAAGCTCAGTTCTGTGGGATCTAATATACTAGGACCAAACTGGGACTGGATCTAAAACTAAATAATAGTCCATCAAATACGGCTTTATATTCCTGCTCCCAAAATGATATTCACCTGCAAACAGATACCAGTTATCTGTGTTAACAAAACTCAATGAAGTTGCTACAATTCAATAAAAACAGGACGATGTTCAGTTGTGTCAGGTTCGTGGGTTTTATGTGTCCAGGTCAAAAGTTTTGGCCAATTTTGTTGTAGCTTTGCACTAAAAAGCCCATGAAGTTTGAGTCTTAATAAAACCCTCTGGTCTACAGCATTTACACGCTTTGAAAGGAAAAATCTCATCACTACACACATGGAGATCTCATTTTTACATCATTTATTGTTGTAAATACTGTTACAAACATTCTGGCTCTGGTACAGGAATGTAGCTCCAATAGATAGAACATCACAGAAAAGCTAGCCAATAAATAAACATCGCTGCTTTGCAGAAATGGTACAGTTTTGTATGTTTTTCTTTATGTTCAGACACATGGAAAGTTAACATTTCCGTTACATTCAAAATGAGTGCACTTGGAAATACTTGTTCTACTCTGCGACCAGTTTCAAATGCTTGTTTTGTTGGTTTCATTGTGTCTCCAGGGTCCAGTCCCCGATTGAGCAAGAAAATATCACACACCTTTAATGACCTTGTGCTCTATCTGTATATGTTATGTACAGGAACGCCATCTGACATCAGTGCTTACCTTCTACTCTTCCTAACTTTACTTTCTATTGAAAGAAGCCCACCCCAAATACACACAACAACCATTAGAAGTATATACCTTTACATAGTTTTCTATATAGTCCATCTATATGTGTATTTTATATATCCAGCTGGTTTTTGTTTGAACATGGAGTACATTGGTTGTACACACACGCACGCACACATGCGCACGCACACACACACACTGAAAGCAAGAAAAGTACAGCGTAAGTGGCTCCACTGAAGCCCATGTTCAAAGTCCAACAAAGGCTGCTGCCGCACGGTCTCCTCTTCTCTATCAGTGTAAATAGTAAATAAGGCCAAGATGAGCATCATCAGTCAGGACAGACATGTTGAATGGGAGGGGGAGGGGGGGGGGTAGAGCAACATGTTGCATTTCAGCCCTACATTCTGACACGAGTCCTGATCACATAAAGGTCCCACAGGAATATGACGAGTACTGGAGCTGGCGTCGCTGCTACATGCGCTTGAAAAAGGGAGGAAAGAGGTTTCACTGTTCACAGATCCAGAAACAGACAAACGCTGATCCCAGGAAACGTCAGCTGCAGCACTTTAACACGGTTTATTAACTGGAGATCGACTGAGACAGAATTCACTGCTTCAGCATTAATATGTTTTAGGCCAACACACAAAAACAAGCTTACTTAAAAGGTTCAGTGTGTAATCTTTAGTGGCATCTAGTGGTGAGACTGGAGTTTGTGAATAACTGAATATCGTCCTCTCCTTCCCGTAAAGCAGCCGCTGAAAACTCTAACTCAGTGATTCTCAACTGGTGGGTCCCAAAAGTGGGTCACACACCCGTTTTAAGTGGGTTGCGGGCCTTAATCTGGGCACAAAATAATGTTAAGAAACCAATCCTGTGCTTTATTTTTTTATGGAGCTGAGCACTGTCCATTCACACTCCCAACAGTAGGTGGCGGTAATGCGCTGTAATGCTAATTATCACCAGACATTTCACAGCTTAAAAGTTTCTATTTAAATCATGGTGAAACTCAGGTATGAGTACATCAGATATGGTTTTACCTTCACTGGACAAAAACCTCACTGTGTTTAATTCTTGAATAAGTGACTGAATGGACTTTTAACTGAGTGCACTTTTTAGTTTTGGTTAGCATCGCCACCTGCTGGTCAGTTTGGTTTGTCATTAAAGTTGTCTTCTGTCTTTTCATAGTGTGATATTCTGTATTATCTCAGATTCAAAGCGCACCATGTTTTCATTAAATACATTTGAGAGGTTTAACTTTTATCAGTTTGGGTCTTGTCTTGTCGTTGACGGGGATAGTGGGTCCTGAAGCCAGACCAGTTGAGAACCACTGATCTAAATGTTCTCATTAGAGCCACTGTTGGTTTGGTCAATTCTTCTTACATGAATTAAGAAGACAATAATAGTGGTCCATGTGCAGTAATAGTAGGTCACATTAGCGGACTAGTCAAGAAAACACTCAACTCAAAGTCATGATGAACAACCGTCCTCTGTCTCATTACTGAGTATTAACAGTAAATCCTGTACTATCCTATTATGTCCCTTCAGTCTCTCATAAAACTAGCAGTGCATTTGCTAAATCCCTTAATATTTCCAACCTAAATTAAGTATCTAGTGCACGTAGCCACCTGGAAACAACTGAAGCCATCACCCTGAATATACAGTACATACATCAGTGGTTATTATATGTAGTTATGAGTGAATCATTCCATCACTCTGGGTAGAGACAGTTCTGAGTTCTGGCCCAGATGCATATTTTTAACCTTAGTTACCTTTGTCTCTTACATGTTCCTGCTGTGTTTTCTTTTAGGTGCTATTATTACATAAACACCTTTGTGATTTAAGTTGAAAAATTTTGCAGGAAAAGCCAAATAAGCCAGAAAACGCAAAAGTGATTTAACGGCATCTCTACTGTTATGGTCTTGATTGGTCTGGAATTAAAATCCTCAGAATCCAAGACATGACTCCGTAAAATATGGTAGATCTGAGACAAAACCAAGACCTTTGAGGCTAATTTCATGACCATGAGGGATGTCGAGTAACAAAGGTGACAGTAATGGACCGTTGTAGTGGATGAAACCCAGGAAAACAGAAAAACAACATGGCTCATACTAAAGTTAACCAAAAAAACACATGATTATACACCAATGATAAAGTATTTAGGGACATTATATTCAGTTTCTGTGTTAAATCCCTCTAAATCTGACACACTGGACCTTTAAACAGAATACAAACTTCTGTTTAAGACAATGAATGACTCATCTAATTGATAAAATAAACAGATTCATCAGCAGTCTTTCACTGTTTTAGCCCACTGTCAGAGCAAAAACAGGCTTTTTCATGTCTCTGCATTATAAAGTGAATGGACATTAAAACACACTCAGATGGATTATGACTAAACTGGAACAGGACATCCTTTCAGCAGTTTGACCGTTTACATCCAGTCCTATTATGCGCACCATTCAAATAAAAAAAGATTAAGTGTAACCTTGTATAAATACTAAATATTATTCAATTCCTCAACGCAAATAAAGAAACAAAAATAAATAAAAATCAATAAAAATAAACTGCTTTTGCACATTTCTAAAGAAAACGGTCAGAAAAACCCATTGCACTTTTAGTAAAAGTGACAAACCCGTGGATGAATTTGCAGTGCAACGACAGGGAAGTAAAATAAGATGAGGAAAAGTACATGTTCAGCAGAGCATTGGTGTAAGTTCCATTCAGTGAAGTAAAGATGTAGCCCTCTTCAGTAACGCGCAGCCTGACTCAATATACTGACAAAATATTCCAAAAACACACGTACATTGGACTCCAATACATCCAGAACCTGATGTAACATCATGATTCTGTTGATGTAAAATATCTGTAGTATAATGAAAATGCTTCCCTGATGACAACATAACTGAATTATGTTTTCTTATGGTTTTTCAAGAACCATAAAAATGCCAAAGATCTACAGTTTGGTCACTAAAACGATGCTACATGTATGGAAGGTCTTTGGTGATCACAGTTATATTAGAGCCATTCATGGGACATGTATCAGAATTATTTAACAAATGACTACAAATTTTAGGATTTAGTTGTTTACTGAAGCAGTTTAGGACTTTATTTTGAATTAGTCTGACTTTAAAGTATTTACGTTTACTGGATAAGATGCTCCTGGTTTTAAGTTGACCTTGTATCCGTTACATCCACTCAACACTTCACCACATAATGCACATTTCTAACACTACTTTCAATCCTACAACTCAATAAATTAGTTTTGACAATATTTTACTCCATTTATATTAAGGGCCTGTGCTTTTTAATTTGTTCCCCTAAAATGTAAACATATTTTAAGGACTGTTTTAATTCAAGCTTTTACAGGAAACCTAATTAAAGTTATTTGTGGTTAGTGAACACGTTAAAGCCACAGGACGCTGACATTCACTGTAGCAATAGAATGATAGGTCTTCAATATCATATGCAATTAAGAAAATCTTAAAGTAATGAGGTTGAATTCAGATTCTAGATATTTGAGTTTTGAATATTTACAGACCTGGGCAAAAGTCTTAGTCCAACACTCGGTTTGTTGGTATAATAAAGTTAAAATAATCAAATACATTTGTCAGTCTCTGTATTAGATCCAATCTGATCTATGTGAAGTATGAACAGCAGGAAACACTACAGTTCCAGGCTAACCCATAAAGACCCAGTGCTACTTTTGTGGCAAGTCTGAAATAGTTTTTTCCTCTATATTTAACTTTTCTTAGTTGATTGATCACCATTTATTATAACATTATCCTCTGCTTTTTGTGGTTTTTCAGTGTAAATCAGGTATTTGACCTATATTTCATTTCTGTGGTTTGGGTCAGTTGTTTACTGGTTATCTAATGGTTTGTTGACATTAATTAACTAAGTATTACTAAGATAACAATAGTCTTGACTGCTCCCATTAGTGATAAAACTAATAAAACTAATATACTCATTTCTTTGTAGAGGACTTGGGAGCCAGAACACGTTGAAGCCATCAAACAGTATCCATTTATGGCCACATTCACTGTTTCAAGCTACATTTCTAGACAATTTCAAGCCAAAGCCAACCCCAACTCGAATAATTCAAGTATTACAAGCCTCCTCCGTTTGTCCAGTAACATGAACACATGACCGTCCCCTCACTGGGACTAGTGACATTAATGCTCATAAGGAAACTTCATATTAACAGCAGTGTGGATGTTGTAATGATGGAATTAATGCTGTAGAAATGTAGACTGTGTAGAGTTAATGTGTATGTCTGAGTGTGTGAGAGTGTTTATCCAATGTGCACGTTGTCGACAGTGTAATAAACCTTACAACACTGTGCTTTTTACATCCACATACAGTGTCATGCAGTAGGTTCACTTTGTGGGTGGAGCTATGGATGGGGTATTTCTCTTTTACGGTTAAAGGGAAAGAAAAGAGGTGGTTTTCTGCATCATGTTCAAACAGGTTGATACGGTCGTCATCGGCAGCTTAATGGAGGTTATTACATGAATCCGCAGATGATATATATGCGGAACTACAGCCGTCATTGAACGCCTCCCTGTTGGAAATATGAAGTATACAATTCAGTAAATGTATGGAATGTGATAACAGGCGGCTGTGTGTTCACAGTTGGATGTGTTTGTACCAACACATTAGTGTATAAGCACCGAACAGTAACAGGAAGATGGACAGTCTAGACCACAGATGTCAAACATGAGGTCCGTGGGCCAAAAGAGGGCCCAATCCGGCCCATGGGATGGATCTGTGAAATGCAAAAATTACACTGAAGATATTAACAATCAAGGATTCGTTCAGGTTCCACATGCAGACCAATATGATCTAAGGTGGATCAGGCCAGTAAAATAAGAACATAATAATCTATAAATAATGCTAACTTCAAATTTTTCTGTTTGTCGTAGTGTAAAAAAGTAAAATTATATGAAACTGTTTACATTTACAAAGTATCCTTTTACAAAAAAATTTAATAATCTGAACAAATATGAACAACCTGAAATGTCTTAAGAGAAGTCAGTGTAATTTTATCAATATTCTGCCTGTTTCTAAATGTTTTGTGTATTTGTAGATCCACTGTGATCTGCAAGTTGTAATGAACATGTGTAAATGTTAAACTGAGGCAGAATATTGGTAAAATTCCGCTTGTTTTTTGAAAGAAATTTCAGGTTGTTCATGTTATTGACATGTTTTAAATGATACTCTGTAGATCTAAACATTTTCATAATATAATTTTACTTTTTTCACTGTTATTATTTTACTAGTTTGAGATCATATTGGGCTGAATGTGGCCCCTGAACTAAAATGAGTTTGACACCCCAGGTCTACACTGAAAACACAGGCCTGGTCCCAGGAAATGGAGCATGACATTAAAATAAGGCTGGTTACGAAACTTTTATCGAATCACTTAAATGTAGTCATTTAGTGCTTCTTTTGTTCATTTTCTGTATTTAGATTAAATGTTGTGAAAGACACAGACTAATGGGACAGTTTTGTCTCATTACTTCTTGATGTCTTTGGACATTTTTGACTTTCTGTTCATTTTGTTATTTTTTATCTTGTTGCATTTTTGTGTTGTTTTGCTGTGTATTCTTTTTTTTTTGTTTTACATTTACATTGACTATGATGTGGATTAGTTTACTGTGATCATTACCTATTATCAACATTAAAACATTTTCGTCATATAACAGACTTCAAGCATTGGCAACTAGATTTATTTCTGCTGTTTTGAAGCTGCATTTGAAGTTGAAATCCGATATTCCAATGTGCAATGTAATTTAATTTTGTTAAAATGGTGCATTGGTATAGAAAAATGTATTGTTTAAGAACTGGTAGTGAAGTTAAGGTGTCTGCATGCTTTGGAATGGTACCCAGCCCTGCATAATGGACACGTGGTTGATGCAGAATAACATAAATTAGAGTCAGAGTTAAAGTATGAAGAGCACAGATCCAATGTGACGATGACTTCAGTATGTTGCATTCAGTTACGAACCTCTGAAAAGAACTATCGAGAGGTATTACTTTTGAAGAATGAGCGAAAACTTTCACCAAACTGTCATTATAGCCTCAAATGGACATTACAGATGAAATGTGATGTTCTGAGCTGGCGGTTTAGTTCATTCAGGGCTGAGGACACATGTAGCCAGAGAATGAATCACGTTGGTGTCTGTGTTGCTGCCACTAAGTGAGTGAGTGACCAAACAATCGTCCCCTTGTAGATGTTGGGGTGGGTGGGGT
>JAPQRQ010000028.1:987847-1020875 GCA_037367365.1 Apogon talboti
CACAGAAAGACAGAAAGAAAGAAACCCCCTTTGTGGATATATCAAATACTGGCGTTCAGAGACCGGTTTACAGAGCGGAGAGCAGACACTCTTCACAATAAGAGTGTGTGTGTGTGTGTGTGTGTGGCTCGTGTGGTTAAAGATGGGACAGGCTGACAAAACACTCAGGGAGGGAGGGGTCGGGTTTAAAGGGAGGAGGGGGAGATACATTGCATGAAAAAAGCCGTCGACAAGTGTTAATGAGTGCACCTTTATACAGGACAATTCAAGAGTGCCCAGTGGGAGAGAGAAAACACAACTAAGCTCTAAACATCAGAGAATTCCCGTTATGATGTAAACACATAACATCAGCTATATCACATCGCTTTGATTGGGGAAAAAAAAAAAAAAAAAAAAAAAAAAAGCTAAAACAAACCCAAAAAAAAAAAAAAAGAAGCATCATTTCTGTACCAAAGTCTACCATTCACCCTCTTTCAACACCCTCGATAAAAAGGATGTTTGGACAAATAAAAGGATTTAAAATGACCGTCACTGACTTTTTTCCTCCATGTTTGCTATACACATATCCAGTGCAACACGATCTAGTTTAAAAAGCGGCTGAATAAATAGACGATAGTACCACGATGCGTGAAAGGCCAACGGATGTCTTGAAGGGGAGGCTACGGAGGTCCACCACCACCCCTCGTGACAAAAGAAGAAGACAAGTTCAGAGCAGCAGGAGATTCCACTGACGAGGCAAAATTGGCAATGCCAGCCTGATTTGACAGAATCGAAAGTCCGCACAAGGAAGAGATTGTTGGGTTTTTTTGCCGGTCCTAAAGGGTTTTAAACAAAAGGAGGAAAAAAAAAAGAGAAGGGGTTCCTTGGTTCAGGTTTCCTAAAGAGTGACAGAAATCTCCAATATCCTCCCTCTTGTTTTTGTCTGAACAAGTTTGTTTTCCGGAGAAAGGAGGAAAAGATTTTAGTGCTGCAGCTGAGCTCTCGACCCTGACAGTGCTGAACTAATAAATACTTCATGGAAGAAATTAACATCCATCACGTATGAGACAGAAACCAACGCCACATGCTTGGTTGTAGAAAAAAAACAAACAAAAAAAACAAACTGATGCAGACCAGAAGAACCTGAACAGATCGCACCGAGGGAGAAGATACCGAAGCGAATTCAGCCGCCATTCCTTTTTGTTGTTGCAAGCACCTTTACACACCTTTTCCCTTGTACGTTCCTGTGTCTCCGCCTCCACTGCGGCCAGACTGAGCATCACTGGCGCTTGAGTGCAGTCTATTCAGGAAACAAGCGAGATGGAGATACGACATGAATGATAAGGGCAGTTTTCACATCTGCTATTTTCCACTTTTCTTTGGCACCGTGCCCCTCTTGGCCTGCCACAGGTGGTTGTGGATGGTCAGAGCGTCCACGCTGACCGACACAGTCTTGGCAGGGATGACGGTAAACTGCTTGCGGTCGGAGCTGTACTTGTACAGCTTGTCGATCATCTTCTTGCTGATGCTCTTGGGTCCCGTGCCCGTGAGCTTGTGGATCTCCTCGGTGTCGGGGAAGTACGAGTAGAGCGCCCGGAACTGGCAGCCGCCGTCACGGAACAGGATCATCAGGTGGTTGGACTCGCACTTCTCCAACTCCTGACAGGAAATGAGGTGGAGAAGGTTATGGAGGCTCTGATGTAACATCCCATAACTCAATTATGCCACTGTTGCAGGTTCAGAGCCTAAAAACCCAAATACACAGTTTTCCTTCCTGACAGGTGATGGATGGAACTCCTTAAATGTCCTGAAATCCTCCAGGGAAAACTACACCATCATGAGTTACTACAAGTAGTGGATGAATGGGAGGAGGTTTACTCCCACTACAATATGACAGTGAAGATAAGCCTCTGATTTTTGACTCTATTAAAATACATTTTTGAAGAAAATACAAAACCAAAATTTTGTCTCTGTGGCTGTAAAACATACGGCCCGTGGGCCAAAACCGGCCCGCCAGAGGGTCCAATCCGGATGAATTTGTGAAATGCAAAAATTACACTGAAGATATTAACAATCAAGGCTTTATAGATCCGATCTGTAATGCACATGTATAAATGATAAGTTGAGACATAATATTGGTAAAATTGCACTTATTTTTCTTAAGAAATTTCTGTTTTTTCAGGTTATTCACATCTTTTTTGTTTGGATAGTTTGTAAATGTAAATATTTTCATAATTTAATGTTATTTTGCACTAAAACAAACAGTTACATTTGTAGTTATTATTTATAGATTATTATCTTATTATTTTACTGGTCCAGTTCACTTGAGATCAAATTGGGCTGAATGTGGCCCCTGAGCTAAAGAGAGTTTGACACCCCTGCTGTAAACCGTACACATTCATTCATGTTCTGAACTGCTTCATCCTGCAGAGGGCTGTGGGGGTGCTGGAGCCTATCCCAGCCACCATTAGGCGTAGGTGGGCTTCACCCTGGACATGTGGTTTGAACCAATGTGCGTCTCTCCTATCCGTTCCGTCATACTGACCTCCAGGATCTGGTTCTTCTGGGGCTCATTGACTTTGCCAGCTAAGCAGCAGTGGGAGATTGCATTGTGGATGATTGGCTTGTTTGACTTGGCACTGGGTTCCTTGAAGAGTTTAGGTCCTAAGAATTATTGTAACAGAGTAATAAAGAGATAATGAGAGCAAAGTACGTGACAAATCTAACTGTGAATAAATTAGTTTGCACTTTATATCAAAGACTCATCATAATACATCTTTCTAAAAGAAAAAATAAGTAGAAACAAAAGAATGTACGTGAACTGACCAGTATATTCAGCCATGGAAGTGATGGAAGATGCAGTTGAGCCGTTGTCCCAGTCTCTTTCAGCAGTTCGACTGTTATTACGACTTCCCGGAAATGACTCCACCGAGTCACAACTGGAAAACCATGAAAGACACGCATGGAAAAAGGTAACTACAAATCCACATGAATGGCAGCCGTCAAAAAAGGAACATTTGGGGAAACTTACCGCTGAGAGCCCGCGCCTCCAGAGTTGACGCTGTCAGCCTCGTTTGTTGCAGCCGAGGCCAGAGACAGACTGGAGCCTGACTGGGCGTTGCTCAGGTTGTCTGCTGTGAAAAAAAGAACATTTCTCCACTCAAACTGTGTTGCATTCTGAATCTAACACCTCTGGTTCTTCCAGTCACTTAGAAGTAATGGCCAAAACATTTTCACCCCCCAACACTGAACTGTCACTGAACTTTAAGGCACTTGGTATCAAAGTTCAGTGATTATAAAACACAACTGCTCAAAAATGTTAGATTACTCATAATTTTGGTAACTGCTTTACAGCTTGATATAAACTATGTCGACACAACTAAAAATAAGAATGAGACGCTTCAAAAAAGTGCAATAGTCAACTGTGATGCTTCTTCTTACGTGTGGAAGAGCACTTGGAGAAATTGTCACTTGATGACTCCTCTCTGAAGACGGTCTTGGGCCTGTGTTTCTGCTTCGGTTTGGGCGTCTTGGGCTTCACCAGACCTTGTTCCTCAAACATCTCCTGCTGTTTCCTCCTCAGATACTCCTGTTTTATCAGCTCCCGTCGTGTCTTCTCCTCTTCTTTTCGCAGACGCTCCTCCTCAGCCTTCCGCCTGGAGTTAAACATAACCATGTTAATACCGATTGTTTAGGGGAAAAAATAACATCATTAACACAGGGCTTAATGAGTCACCTGGCTTCATCTCGCTTCAGCTCAGATTCTGCTTCTAGTTGTTGCTTACGAAGCCGTGCCTCCTCAGCTTTTTTCTGTTGTTTCAATAAGAATGCTGCTCTCTTCTTAGCAAGTTCATCCTCTGCCTTCTGCTCATCCTGAAACAAAGCATTTTCAATAAGTATTCCAAAATACAAGTTCATATTGTCTTTGTCACAGTATTTATTGAAGCGTGGTTCTGAAAATAATACAAATCAGGTCCAGCTTTGCTTTAAAGGCTGTACCTTGAAGAAGAACCCCAAGACTGACTTTTGGTCTCCGTCTCCCCCATCTGTTGTTCTGTCCTCATTGCCCTCTTCCTCTTCCTCAGGGGCTTTCAGTTCTGACAGATCCACCTCAATCAGGTGGGCTTTGCTGCGCTGCACCTCCTCTGATGGTATGTACTCTTTCCCTGAACCGTCTGAGGAGTTAAGCTCCGACTCTCTTAAGGTGCTGGACAGGCACTCGTCAAAGGACACTTCTGGGCCGGTCACTGCTGACAGGTCCACTCGAGTCGGCAGGCGCATATTGGCTTCATCGTGGAGTCGATAGGAAGCACTCCGAACATGGCCAGAGCCCGGCCTGTCGATTGTCTCTCCTGTTGTGGCTGTCCTCGGGCTGGGAGTGTCCGGCTGCTCGGCCCTGGGGGACCTGCCCCCTGATAGCTGCTTCGGATGTGGTAAGGTCTCTGACCCAGTCTGAGTCCTGGAGAACTGCCGGCTCTGCTCCTTGGCCATCTTAAGCTCTGATGGTTTGGATCTGGAGCTCCGGCCTGAGCTCAGCTTGGGGGGTTTTCTGGTGGGAGCAGTGTTAGAACCAGAAAGGTGCTCCACATAGTGAAAACTCGCACCCGCCTTCGAATCACTGTTTTTGTCTCCAGTGAAGGGAGGTGGGGCTGCACCAGGCGGGGACTGTACATTCTGTTTCATCAACATCTCCTGCTGCAGAGACAGCTGCATCATCTGCTGCTGGATGCTGCTGATGGCGTCATTGAGCAGGTCAATGGAGCGACTGCACTCATTCAGATCCAACTCTTCCTCTAGATAGAAGCTCCCATTGTTTCCTTTCCTGTCTGCTTCTAAGGCACCTGATGGAGTGGGCCCCTCCACCTCTTTATCTTTCAGGCCATCAATGCACATATCATCTTTACTCGATGTTTCTTTCTCTCCATTGAGCTCATCTTTGGAGAGGTCAGCTTTAAGTGGGTTAGGCAGTGTGTCACTCTTGCCACCACCTTTCTTGACTATGTGAAGAAAGGCTGCTTTACCAAGCTTCTGTCTCTGTCGGGCTGACAACACTTCCATTTTCTTCTTCTGGTGCTCAATGGCACGTCTTTTCTCCTCTAGCTGCATTCGAAGCTGGACAATTTCAGAAGCTAGAACATTAGCACCACTGCCATCAGCTGCACGTGCACACCCTCCTAAGGGAGATGAGGGGCTCTGGTCTCTTCTAAGTTTCCAAGAGGCGGCCAGGGGTCCGCTGCTCTCCGATCCGTCTGGAGTGGTCCTTTGGGAGCTGGAGGCACTAGAGCGCAGGTCATGGTTACTGCCAAAGCGCTGTTGCTGGGCTTTAAGCTCAGCGAAGGAGGTCATCCGCACACTGCTGCTGGCCTGGGACTGAGCACTGAGACATGGACTAGAGCGGCCACTACCTCCGTTCAGGTCTTTGTCCTCGTGCTCCTTCACATTCATGTCCTCTTGGAGTTTGGCTGATTCCTCTTCTTCATTGTAGGCTTTCCTGGGCCAGCTGGGGTCCTTAGTGGTAGCAGCTTCATCCAAGTCCTCTTCCTCTTCATCCAGATCTTCCAGCTCAGCATCCAGACATTGGCCAGGCTTTGGTTCTTCCGAGTCAGAATGCAGGTAGAAACCTCCTGCAGGCTCTCTGGAGGGGTCCACACTGCTGGTGGCAGTGGGCCTGAATGTTGCCTGACCCTGAGGGGACTCCTCTGAAAACTCTCTTTCCTCACCAGAAGGTGTAAAGGTTTGGTTCAAGCTGCCGAGAGCTTTCCTACGTACAACAGATGAAGATCCATCTCCGCGACGTAGTGAGCCCCTTCCAGAGGATGGGGGCCCCTCACCACTCTCCTCCTCCTTGTTTAAACATACAGACTTCTCTTTAGGAGTTTTGAGCACAGCAGGCATTAGCGGTTCAAGGTAAAAGCTTTCTGTTGCAGGTTTGGACTCAGAGGAAGGTTGGGGACCCACTGTGGCAGCTGCCTGTGTTCCATCAACATGTTTTGCGGGAGATTCAGTCCTCATAACAGCTGCCAGAGTCCCATCCTCTTTCTCCACGTTGACGTTACCCAGCAGGCCGTGGCCGTTGATTCTACGCATTGCGGCCTGTGGCGGCTGGTGGAGAGATGTCTGGTGTTTGGGTGTGACATTAATGATGTTTGATGCCAGGCTGTCCTTACTTATGGAGCGGGCCAGACTCACACTGTCACCAGATGCAATGTCTGCATCGCTGTCTGTGGCAGAGTGGAACATGTAAGGACTCAGCGTTGACAGAGGTCTGAAAAAGGAGAGGATGGACAAACTCCCTTAAGTGAACACATGTTTTACAGTTATACACGTATTATACAGATAATATCCAAACTATGCCTTGCTTACTTTACATCAGGGTTAGAAATTAGCACCAATCACCCTACTTTTAATAACAAGTATACTTCTCATGCAGTAACACATTGTTGGTTTAAAGCAAGAGTGGTTGGAGGATCATGAAATGTAACAGTTGTAAGTTGTGAAAACATTTTCTGACCCTACTGTATCTGTAACCATCTGCTTTTAATTTAGATTCCAATTGCAAACTATGAACCAAAAGTTTAAGTACCTCTGCCTCTTGTCAGACCATGCAGTCATGGAACCTCTGGGTTGTCCGTCCATCTGAGTTAGGGAGTTGGAGCGGTTTCTGAGACCTAACATGAAACAGCACATGAGCAATAAGGACGTTCAAGACTTGAAGCCACTCAACATGAAATACATGAAACCAATTAAAAATCTGAATTTGTCACTACAGAAAAAATTGACAAACATGCTTGATTTAGGCAACAACTAAGCATACAAAATGAAGTTGAGGAAATTATGAAGTACTCTCTGCTCTGAAAGGCTGAAGGCATGTTCACTGAGATCACTGCATCCACACCCACACAATCTCTCAAATGGCAACTAGCATTATGACCCAGACAACGGATGCTCTGTTACACTGCCATTTAGATTTTTGGAAACTTCAAGAAGGAAATAAGAGTTTAACAATAATGGATGATCAAATCCTTAGGAAACTTAAAGTTGATGCCAAGTGCTAAAAAGCTGCTCCATTTTACACAAGTTTCATCATTGCATGTTTAAGAAACCAGAGCCCAAAGACAAGGACTAACCAAGAGTCAACCTTTTTGCTTTCACACTTTAATAGAATGGTATTTTTCCTTCCATTTACAGGAGTTGTCTATAAATGACTAATGTTATCTACTAAAATAAAATAGCAGTCATTCTTTGTATTCCAACACAAAAAAACATTTATTCAGCACAACCACCATTTCTGCCATTTTTCTACTTTTCATAACATTAACTGCATTAAGGGAGGAATCATGCTCAGCAGAGCTCCAGTGCATCATCAACCAATGGTTTTCAGGCCTGAAAACAACAAATCCTCAACACAAAAATGATGAAAACCAGTTTAACACAACAATTAAGCACCCAGTAATTCAGTCTATTAACATATTCTCTGGAATTCTTTTCAAAACTTGCACAAGGTGTTTAGAATTTCCTTTACACAGACTTTAAATTATGTGATTTCTTTACCTGTACCTTCCTCTCCTTGCTGCTTCTGTTGGCGCTGTCGCAAGGGTAAAAGTGGGTGGGAAGGACTGAAGGTTGGACCCCCTTTACTAAGAGCAAAGAAAACGAACTGAAATCAGTGAGACATTTTAACATCGAAATCCCATTAATTCTTAATATTTCTATAGGCCGACCCTACACACAAATTGGAAAAAAAAAAAAAAAAAAAGTAAAGCACACTGGCAAAAGCCATCACAAAAGAGTTGGCCAGGACAAAGACAGATATTTAAACAGACAAAAGACAAGTAGACAGCATGGCAATTCCCAGCTCAGTCCTACTACCACTCCTCATTTCTGCTACTATATACAATTTTAACAAACAATACTCGTGTACCACACAGGTGTCAGTCACACAAACACAGACAAATGCAATAAGAGCTGTATTACAGGTGCACATGAGGACCAAATTCAAACATGATGTAGAACCTGCCGACCTTGGAGAGCTAACGTAATGGCTTAGGAGACAGGGGGATGGTGAGGTGGAATGATAAGGAAAGTGACAGAAGACTTACAGGGGATCAGAGTCTTCAGGGTGCAGGAAGTACCTGTTACAGACTTCAGGGCTGCTTTGGTTATCGGCTAGGAAGCTGCGCTTGGTGGCGTTTGAGATGGGCACTGATGGGCGGGCACTCTTGGGCTGAGCAATGGCTCGAGCTGAGGAGAAGAGGCGATAAATATACATGTGTTAACTGAGGTTAGCAATCAGAAAGGCCACAAAGCTTTTATGCTTTTTCTTGGAATAATCTTCAAAAGAACATGGAATAATGTGGTTTACTATGGGGGAATTAAAGTCAATTTAAAGGACAAAGAAAATTGTACTCTTGGTCAATATCTTAAATTTGCACTGGAAAATGAAATAATTTACAGTGTGACAATTGTTTGTCTGTGCTGTCTCAATGAGGCTGGATAAAAATATGATACAGTTAATAAAGAAAAGAACTTTACACCAGAGAGGTTAAACATGTTAGACAAGTAGTCACACTGAGGCTAGAATCATGGATGTGGTTTAATTTTAACACAGTTCTACTAGTGTGCAATATCAAAATCTGCATGACTTGCATAGTGATAATTTTATCATTTCAATTTTTGTAGAATAATTAATGTAATAATCACTCTCTGATACCTACCATCTTTAAACTCTTGTAGATCTCGGGGTTGGACAAACTCTGGCTTGACTGTCTCAAACCACCAGAAGAGTTCAGCAATGAACACCATCACATTGTGCTGCATTGATAGCACATAAATATTTATTAATGAATCAACATTGCTGAAACATTGTTGGATTTGCTAGACCTAGTTTGAAAACACACTGTGGATGTTAATAAATATGTCACCTTGAGTACAAGCGGCGAGTAGAGCAAGTCTTCCGTCGTCAGATAGAAGCTTTTATTTAGATATTCGCTGGCAAACTCTCTGAGCAACTGGATGTTATACAGGCTATCAGCGATGGACGATACTTCCTTTAGGCAAATATCTGATCAGAGAAGCAGAGGATGGTTCAGATGAGGACACAACTCAATGACCTGATGGCTATAAATGCCACACTGACTGGACTGGGACTATCAGCCATGTGCAACTGACAAAAATAGCATCACACACGGATATGACATTCAATGTGTTAGCAAAGAAAATGTGACAGGAAATTACTTCAGGGTAATCTATAATGGTGCCATTAAACAGGGGCACATATGTGCGAGCAAGAGCCTGTGCGGAAGTGCAGCATACCATCGAGCTTCATGAGATCTGGGCAGTAGTAGTGGACAACTGTGAGTAGTGCAGCTCCGTCACAAACGTCCCTCATCAAGTCTTCGAGCAGTGGGAAGAAGGGCAGCTGTCGGCCTGAGGCGTGCTCTCGGCGATACCGTACCTAACCACCAGGGGGAGAGGATGAGGCTCTGATGAGACGCAACTGGACAAAAACCACATACCACCACAGTGCAACCAACCAGTGACACATTCAAAACATCCTAAATGCATGACTAGCGCTACAAGTACAAATGTCTTTTGTACTGAGAATTACATCAGAACTAGTCAAGCACATTTCATCCACGGATGTTTCTGTGTTGTTATTGTTGAGGACTTCTATATACAAGGACCACATCAAGGTTCTCCCCAGGTGTTTGAAAACAAATAGTGGAATGAATATACACCTCTGATGGATCAATTGCAGATTAAATGTAGTTTTTGAACATGATGCCTCTAAGTCACAAGGTATAACGATCCACCCAGGTTAGGGAGAACCCCGAACAGTGGTTCAATATGAGGAGATGAAGGTGGGGGTGTTAGAGCAGTTATATGAACAACACAGAGTGGATGGTCAGACTTCCTCTGGTCCTAGTGGGAAGGCAGCCAGCGGAGTGGCACAGTCAATCCAGCCAACGTGAACCAGCTGACTGCGAATGAAACTGGGATAATCACTGGCCCACTTATGGAAAATGAGTGTGTTGTTTCCACAGAAACTTACTTGGCTTGAAGTACTTAGTTTTGGAGAAATGCTCTAAATACTGGGTAGACAGCATGGCATTTCAGAGAGCATTCAGTTGGTCAAGCTGATACACACAACATAATTTAACCAGTGCCTTCGGCTGTAATATTTGCATCACAAGATGAGAATGACATCAACAGGAAATCACAATAAGAGCTATAAGTATTTAATTAACACTTATAATACCCCGTCATAAAAACAGCAATGTTCCATTTTAAAACACGTTCAAATTCTCAATACACTGTTTAACATTATGAGAACCACTAGGACCGTGCAATATGACAATGTATATCATGTGACAATACCAAAACATCTGCAATTTCAGATTATACTGTATTATTAATTAAATTTATTTTTAAATCATTATATTTTTCATAATTTCAATTACGAAAACTGAAGGAGAATTTAGTTTACTTGTCCCATTTTATGTACTGAAAAGTGTAAGCTTCACTGGTATTTTATATAGTGTTTTATACAACAATATTCATGTTAGGCCTTCATTAATTTTTAACAGCTCCTCTGTTATGCCTGGGTGGGATGGTTGGGATATATATAACAACAAACAAATTTTGGTCCTATATTTATTGTTTGTTATTAATCTCTATATTTTATTCCTGAATATTTTTGTACCTTTTATGTGTTGATATTACCATGTTACATATTACACTCACTAATAGGAAACACGGGTTTCCATCTTGTCATTTCTGAGGAGCCAATTTATTACATTTACAGTAAATGTCTGATCATTACATGAATCGCATTACCAGGACATGAGACAGGACATGAGATTTTGGTCATATCACACAGCCCTAATCCGACCACATGTATAAGGCATGAAACAATTATTCAACTATAGTTACATTTAACACAAACATACAGTTTGCTTGAAGAAGATATTAAACATATTGAAGGTGTATTCTACAGAACTAAACCAACTATTGTGGAAGTTTTGAACTACAGACCTCACTAGAAAAGCTTTACAACAAATCACTCCTACATCGGACAGTCCTCCCTGTCTAAGACGAGACACTGTACCGCTTCAGGGAGCTCCTCTGGCTCCAGCATGCAGTGGACCAACTTGTGCATCATATCAGGCTGACGCACGCACACACACATACACATATAGAGAAGAGATACTGTCAGAGGAGACTGTGGTGACAGTGGACACAGTGTGAAAGAAGAGGAGAGACCAGAGAAGGGATGACAAAGCAGATCAGTGAAAGGACGTGGCCAGGGATGGGACTGCAAAGCAAAGCAGAGGTGTAGCCATGGATTTGCTCTTATTTTCAGTGGGCAAGCAAATACCACACACACGCACATCGAATCCACATGGCCTACTTAGAGCTTGAAATGAGATAGCGCACAGTGCTTACCAAAAGAATATCTCTGAACATATCACAAAGGTTAGAATAACCTTACACCTGTGACACATTTGCCACAAGGAAAACAAAAAAAAACCTGTCAGCTTTCTCCCCCTTGCTGACACACACTGGCTACAAGCAGCACAGAATGAGCTTGAATGAGCCATGGTGGAGTGTGCGCGCACATCAACACAGAACTATGCGTGCAAGGGGGAGAGGAGGAAGAGAATGGGGGTGGGGCGATAGGGGGAGGGAGCACTGGCATCAAACTTACAGGGACTAGCTTCCAATACCATTTGGAGGGAGACTATCCAGTTTGCAGGGATAAGAGAGGGGAGGGAGGGACAGATGAGGAACAGGAGCAGAAAGATTAATAGGTCAGAGGTCACAGACAAAGAGGACTGGATCTGCTTCCGGTTTAAACAGAGAAAAAAAAGCAGGGTCAGAACAAGTCCAAAATGCCATTTGGGAGAAACATTCCTTCCTAATGATTCCCTACATCAACTTTTGTCTGAAAAGACTTGGGTGCGATGACACTCACCTGAATACATATTTGAGGAAACTGTCAAATAAAAGAGTTGAAATCTGCCCACAGGAAGGTTGAGCTACTAACAGCAGAAAGTGGAAGACAGCTGAAAGGAAAATGCTGAGAGTATCTTTACCTTCTGGTGGCTGGGGGACTCCAGCGGGTGGTGCTTTACTTTGTGTTCCCTTTCTGTAATCTCCCTCATTTTCATGTTCACCTGCAGAGGAGAAAACTCCATGTTTATTTATATCCAAAAGACATTAGAAGAGACGGCATCCCAACATTTTATTAATTGTTTCTGATGTGATCTGATTCTGTTACCTGGAGTCACAAAATTTTCAAAGGCCTACAGACTTTGATTTGAGTGTGTCTGCAAAGGTTTCATTTGATCCCAGTAGGAGGAGGCTTTATTATTGTACAGTTACCCGGGTGAGCACTGAACTTTGATGTTTTTAATCAAACTGACTGAATTGCTTAGACACTATCACGTATTGAAAAGTGCTTGATTGTTCATTACAATATTTTAGTTTGTCACAACAGGAAAAACAGAGTTGATCCTTATAGGACCCGTTCCATTTAAGTGTCCCAGAAAGCCTTGCCAGTGGGCCAGCAGGCACAAACCAAACACCTGGAACTGATGCACCTACATAGAATATATCCAAAAAAGTAATTACACTTGAATGAATGTTGAAACGTTTGCAGAAAAATTACAAGCAGAGCGTCAGTTTGTGCAGAATGCTTGTACTGATAGTGACTGGGTGACTCGTAATGAACTGAAACTATTTTTACACTTCTCATAACAATATAAGAGCTCTATAAAGTTGTGTTGTGTATCATTGCTTTGGCAATAAGATACCAGCTATCAGCAACTGTAATGAGGTAGGGTGAACTTTTTTAATGACTATCCTTGTTCAGTTTATTGCCTCAGTAGCAGAAAAATATGCTATACAAATTCTTAGGGTTAGGGTTAGGGTTATTGGCCGGTGAGATTAAAAACTGAACTAAATGTGTTCTACAGGTTAAAGTTCTGTTTTAGAGTGACCCCTGACCCCAATGGCAATAAGCAGCACAAGCAGAAACATTTGACAGGTGTTGAATGATATCTGGTATAAAACAATAGAAAATTACTGCAATTATTAAGGGCAAAGGGAGGTCACACTAAATACTACCACTTTGGTTCATAAAAGCTGTTCTTTCCCTGAAACTGTTGTTTTTACTGCTGTACATTCTTCACATATATCCAGATTGTATCTTAATACAGAGACTAAGAAATGCAAGTGTGGTCATTAGAAGTTTATTAAACCAACAAAGCTAATGTTGACTTTTGGGGTTTTGCACAGTACTGTATACTGAAAAACAAAAATGTATTACACTTTTCATTCTCCCAGACAGACAGGGACATTGATGGTTTCAAGATGATAAATGAATATGCAGCATCAAAACCTTTGCTGCCTCTGGCCTTCAAACCATTGATAGCTGGCAGCAACATGACTTTGACATTGCAGTTTTGGATCAACACCCCTGTTTGTCACTCACTGAACACCAGTGGCAGAGGTTTCAGCAATTGAGCTGCTGTGGCTTGTGATGTCAGTGTGAAGGACACCGTTCTCACATTGGGTTAGTTAATAAGATGCCAGCTGTGGTCACAACCCACCAGACATGAAGGGAATTCAAGGGTGCACTAACATCATTCAAAACCTACGTAATGCCTGAAAAGCACGCTGCTGTGTTTAAGTAGCATTGACAGTGATTGCGTTTATGTGCAAGTGAGCGTTTGGACCTTGTTGATCCAGAAGACCATAGCGTCCTCCAGGTCAAAGGGCAGCTCCTTGGAGGCACTGAAGGTAGAGAAGCGCTTAACGGAAGCCACCACTTTCTCAATGCTGATCATCTCCACTGTGTAGGCCATCATCAGGGCATCGATCATCGGCATGTGAGCACTCTGGGTGAGAGAAAAGAGAAACGGAGGACAATTCAGTTTCACTGGATTTGCTCAAATGTAATTAAGAATAAAGCTGAAGGCATATAAAACTATAGCAATATTACAAATATTTTGTGGATTTAAAAAAAAAAAAAAAGACCATCGAATAAAATGTATGGATGTATTGATGGAATATCATGTCTGATTTTTTCTTTTAACCTCAATGGACAGAACCATACGATCACGAGAATTTAGACGTTAAAGTTAACTTTTCCTGTGGTCAAAAGTAAGATTTTATCCTTTATTTGTCATGATCTGAGGTCAAATATGTAGGATTTGTAATATTTCTCAAATACTCCAAAGATTTTTTTGAAAATATTGATTTTTTTAGTGCATGAATATAGGAGCTACTTTTGTATATAGGTAAACAATTATAAATCAAAGACAGGGGTACAGTCTAATTTATTCTTCCACTAGGAAAATTCTGAGGTTCTGCACTAGTTAGCTTTGGAATATCCTACATGGCTTAAGCAAAGGTGAAGCATCCAATTTGGGACAATCTACATCTGACCACCCGTCCATAAAACCATTCTTCGAGTCCTAAAGGACAGAGAGCAGCCCAGCAGGAGTTTCCCCTGTTTGGGTGGCAACACCTGGTGCCTACCAGTCAAAATACAAAGCCTTGATAAACACAACAAAAATAAACACAAGTCAAATGCTGGTAAATCTGTGGCCCCTGCTGATACGCCCCATCTTGGTACTCAACACTTTAATTCACTGGAAGCCTATCGTTAAGCCTAATTCATAGACGAATCACCACACCCTGTAAATGCATACCTAAATCCACAGCAGAGCAAATACAACACCAGTCATTGTTTCATTCAGTGCCTTGTGTAACATGCTGCTGGCCTAATCCAATTGGTGATGGAAGTGCACAGTGATTATGCTTGTTAGCAAAACGAATGAGTGCTAGAGCTTTCACCACAGCCGTCCTACAAGGATCATGTCAAGAGTAAAAAATCGACTTCCAGATGAACTCACAATAAACAAGATGGGACAAAGTTAGACCATGAGGACAGGGTGCCTGCATATTTTGTTTGTCAGGTGTTGTAACCCCACCTTGTTCTGGGTTTATTACAAGTCTCACAGGCGTGGCCATTGTTTTGATCTTGGTTTGCAAACAGCAATTCAGAGGATCACACTGATGGTAAACATCAGGAAATGTGGGTATAATATCTTCAATGTAAAGCTAATGAGTGCACCTATAACAGCTGCAATAATTCCTTACTGCATAGGAAACCTGGACCCAAGTGCAAAGTGAAACGACACATACAGTATAAGTACTGAAAATGTAGCCACATACAGCCAAGGCCAGGAGGAGACAGTAATGTTTTCAGCTGATTATGTGGCCTAAAAATAAAGCTTAGCTCATTACCTTATCAACTATGTGTTGTATGAACCACTGACTTGTTGATATCAGGTTTTAGGCTTGTTATTCGGTATTAGGTTCTTCCTGAAAAAAGGGCTAAAATTTTGGTTTTAGTTTGGTTCAGATTTAGAGAAGTTTACATTAATCAAGTTAGTTAGTCTACCCATTAGAGCTGGTATGTTTTTCAAATTAAAAGTGCATGTTTTAAATATACTCATTATCATCAAGTTTTATTAAATCATAGACAAGCTTGCATATAATTAAACAATTACTGGTACTATTTTGAAATAATAAATGAATAGTACTCCAAAAACTGACAAATTGTTATTTTAAGTAGCAATTTCATTTTAATGCAGTAATTATTAGTGATGGTGTTTTTATACACTGACAAGTCAAAAAGGTCAAATGTTTAAACATCAAAAATAGACGGTGAATAAAGGGATCACAAACAATACATTTGATAGAATTTGTGCAAAATAAAAGCAATAGAGGCCAACCCGATCTTTAGATCCCTCATGTTGCCCTTCATCAGTGCAGCGTGGGGCCCTTGGGAGCAGGTGCTGCTGTTGCCCTGGGCTGTGTGTGCACTTAGACAGACTGAGTGTGAACACACCACAGTCGACCCAAGAGATTGGCTCTCAGGGCTTTACAAGCTCCAGCTGTTTCCCCAACAAAACTCAAAGAAATTACAAAGAAACCGACTGCAGGTATGGGATGTTACGTTTGACACAGACGCATAGAAAACAGTTGGTTGCTATGGAAACAAAATGTCAAGTCAGCAAACTGAGTGGGGGTGCAGGGGGGGCTTCGACAGTCTATTAGAGATAAGCGATGTCCTACTGAGGATTTTCCTTCCCCTCTCCAGGCTTTCTGTCTGGCTGCTTACACACAGGCCTGTGTGGATTATTTTGTCAGACCTCTAGCAAGAAACCAGACACACATCCCTGACTACCCGTCTGCAGGGAGGAGGTCGGCCCAACACCAATACTCGTTTCCATGGTAACTCAAGGGTAGGAAGATGGCTGAAAACAAGCACACTGCTTGGCGTTCATTCTATCCTGTGTGAGGGCTCTTTGTGAAATTGCGAGACATCGGATCTTATTGCCACGAGGGTGGGGTGGGCTGTACTCCAATGTGCTGTTGATACAGGTGACAAGTACAGGATGACTGTTACATGTGGTGAAGGTTAGCTGTTTAAAGGCTATCTGTGAAAATATTTTTGGTAAGGTCAGTTAAGTCAAGCCAGCAGTTTCCTGTATAAATAGGCATTACCTCTCGGTTAAAACACTAACATTTTGCCTAAACCATTAAACAATGGTAGGGTATCATAATAAGGTATCATAACTGGGAGTCTGAAAAAAGGGAAGCATTAAATCTGGATAAAGTTAACTGAAAATGGAAAGAGCAAACTTTAAAAACACTTTGTTTACGACAAAAAACTGCAAACTGAGAACAGGTTATAGCCAGAAGAGGAGAAACCACAACCACTCAGCAACAATATGCTTTTTGTGGAGTGAAAATAAGACTGGCCATTAAGCTCCTCGGGCAGAAAAAAAACACCATCTCCATAGCACGATAACAAACACAGCACACATCCTTTTCACAGCATTCCTGTGCATAGGAGTCTTCACACAAAATACACAAGTCAAATACCACTCCTGATTGACTAAAATAAACCCATATATAGCCAAATTTGTCTCACTCTGCAAAATTCAAATTTTAAACTACTAATAAGCAATGTATGTGTACTGTGTACTTAACTGAAGAATATCTTATACGAGTCCACTACATAGACACTTACTAGTGTCTAAAGCAGCTGTAACTGAGATTGATTGCACTTGTGGATAAGGATGAAAGCAACGGGCTCCACCCCTCATTTCAATGTGGTAAGATAATATATCAACCAGGAAGAGCTGGGGATGTTACAGGTACTGAGCAAAGCTGCAGTAGCTTCCGGCCTTGTTTCCCTCTTCTTCAACAGGTAATTCACCATACAAGTCACATTTTGTAAAACCTGGTTGGTGCTGAATTTCAGTGTTACACAATAACAGCTCAAAGCAAGACTTTTGATTTATGCTCACATAAAGGAACAATGGAAAGATAAATTGGAAACCAAAACATACCTTTACCTCACTAAAGGTAAAAATAAAGGCTATATAAAGTGTCCAACCAAGTTTAACATATAGCGCTAGCATGCATGGCTCACATCACAGTGAAAGTCGAGCTTCATGTTACAGAACGAAACGACAGGTTTCTGCTCTGCATGAGTGAAGCCAACTAGTGTCAGTCATTCACTTGTTCAAGCAGCTAAATTATCCACTGGTTATCCAATAATAATACTATGGATCAAACCATTTGTATACCTGGTTGGTCCGTAAAATAATTTGCGTGTGAAACACTCCTTGACTTGTAAAGTTAGAAAAAAAGATCACCAGAACACTAAAATGTAATCTAACACCAAGTCCCTCCAAAACGACCATTTCATTTCCTCCTTCACACTTATCTGTACTCATTACCTTTACATATTTACATTTTTAGTGTCTGATTTCAGTGAATACGACTAAACAGTAAAAACTTATTGGAATGAAACAGGCTATCAACAAGAACTCGGATGACAAACAGAACTGAAATCTCTAAAATTGACCTGATAATTGACCCACTCACCATTTTGATGGGCATACAGGCCAAGTCTCCCTCTGTGACAGGTGTGTCGTCACTCTCTACAACGTAAATGCCCTTTCTGGACAGAGCCTGGATGACAGACATGTGTGACTGAAGAGATGCCGCCTGCTCTGTCTTGAGGATGAGGGTGCAGACACGGCAGTAGAGCTCACAGGACAGCAGGAGGCGGATGACAGGCGGTTTGATGTGTTCCTGGTCATACTGGTCTGTGTAGAAGGGGTCCCTTAGGTCTTCTGGAATATGGTCTGTTATGAAAATGAAGACAATAGTAAAATTTATCATGTGCTACCAAAGTACTGATGTGCATGTTAAAGATTACTTGGTAGGACACATATTGTATGATGATAAAAAGGAGGCTCACAATATGTATCTTAGTCTATGTCAACCACTTTCACAGTAAGTAACAGCAACAAGGATGCATCAAAGCCTTCCATGTAAAACTTGTTCCATGTTGGCTCAAGTTTGTTTGGAGCAAACAAAGCTATTTGCAATTGTAAGTCACAGCTTAAAACATGACGAGTACATCAGAAAATAGATCCATGTTGAGCCGAGACGTCAGGGAGTATAGACTTCTCAGGTGACACAGTGGGCTTTGTCCGCACCACTTTAACAATACTGGAGCTACACAAACGGAAAAAAAAAACCCAAAAAAAAAAAAAACCCAGTGACCTGCAAGGGAGATTCTGTTGCTTTGAATATGAAGTCATTCACAAAACCAGAAACCACAGCCATATAAGGAGATGAAGCAAAGCACTTGACTTCAGGCATGCACAGACCAAATTTATACATGAAGGTAATTTACACCAACAGAAACTTAAAATGAGGCTACACAGATCCTAAAAGTATGTGTAGAATTTCCACTTTTCATCAGCAATTGTGTGGCAAATAACTTCATTTAAATCTGCTTTGAACTGTGCCTGAGCTCCAGTAACACGGCATAAGCTGTATGTGTGCATGCGGGGTGTTCTTAGCATCTGCTCTGAATGACAGGATAAAAAGGAGCCACTCGTCAGCAATCTCCTCTTCACAAAAACAGGAAGGCAGCCGGCTTCTCTCTGCTGGTGCCCAAAATAACAATGGCTTTGTACATGATCCACTATGCAAAACTACGGAGCTGCACAGGTGAGAAAGCAACAGCCCAGAATCTGCATACTTCACATACCTCATCAAGGGTTGTGATACTGTCTCAGGTACTGCAGTCACAAATGCATTACTGCACAGGGTTTCTGCTCAGCTGTTCATTATGTCTACATTTCTGGGGAGTCCTCTGGGAGGCCTGCCAGAACACGTGGTCCCACAACTAAGGACATTATATTTTACATTCATAGAAAAGAGGCAAAGTAGCAAATACATTAGAGCAGCTGTCATATATTGTTCCATGAGTGAATCAAATTGTAGTTTGGTTGGTTAATCAATAAAATAACTGATCATTTCATTATCGCCAGCAACAACAACGACTAACTATGTTCAAAGTCAGTGCAGGATACATTTACATGCACAATAATATTACTCTTATACTAAATACAACAATATTCTGATTTTGATCATTTATACATAAATAGCATATTTGATTTGGATTTTCTGAACTAGGTCTTATTTCAAATGTAGCATCTTCTGTTTAAGATGTACGAGATATGCCCACATTCTGCAGGTTTTAGGAGTATTCCTTAGACGTGCATAGAGCATATTTCGAATACGTCTCTCTCTCTCAGTTAGGGTTTTTTTTAGAGCAGATTGTGATACACAGCATTGTATCCTTTTTACAGTCAGCTTTGTGCACAGTACATAGAACCAGAAGAGATGCATGCCCAACAGAGAAGTCTGCATTTCTGAATGAACAAAACAATACCTACTTTTAGACATTATGAAAGCAATGGATATTAACAGATTTTGACTGTCAGATTGTCATAACATCTACCTTTTCAAGACAGTGAATTAAAGCAGGAAAGAGGGAGGCTGTGTTCACAATGCTAAACAAGTCTGCCAAAGGTGGAAAAAACAAAAGTAAAATGGCATGACCTGCTCCATCTGTTGTTGAGAACTCCCGATTTACTATATTTTGATGTGATAAATGACACATGTGCTGACACCAATCACACACTGCAAAAAATGACTGATTGAGTAACAGAATTTACAGACTTCTGCATCTAGCCCAGGCCTGTGTTTTCAGGCTGTAGAAAATTTAACCCATCGTGCAGGTTTCAACTAATCACCAGTGTCACCCACATATTTAACAAGGGTCAAATATAGGATTGACATCTGTAAATATCACTCTCTGAAACAATGTCGGGTACATCTATCTTTACATTTAGTCTGGATTTGGACCCAAGAGAAAAGAGCTGCAAAAAGACTACAACAACCTCTGTACTGTATTTTAATCTCCGTCCATCACAACCACACAGACCTCATCGATATGTTGTCAGCCACAACACAAATAAGGATGTCACACAGTATCAGCGCATCATGTGTAACGTCCAGCAGTGTGGGTCACTACTGTAGAGATGTGTCTAAGTATATAAACACAGAACAGTGGGAGTGATTGTTAATGAAAACAAAGGGGTCTGACTGGGGCGAGTCTTCACGTTTGACTTAATTCCACAGATGCTGACGCCTCATGGCAGCCGCCCCCCACCCTGCTACCACCAATAGCCAGTACTGAAAAATGTACTAGGAAGGGGTGGAGCATGAGGATGGGGTCTGGCAATGAGACGCAGGATGAGGTACAGTGAAGTCAGCCAACCACGTCACGATTAGCTACAAGCTGGGGTACAGCATGACAGGAACCAGCAATGTGCCTGCAAACACGACAGGTGCTCACTCTCATTGGCATTGGGGTCTAGCTAACTGTGTGTGTGGCCAAGACTGGGAGCAGCTGTGGTACTTACAGAGGGCAGTAGGACAGGAGGGTATGTACACAAACACACATGATCAAAGAGTGATAAATACACAGCAGACGCACTGATAGCTCCACCAGCCCCCACATCACATCACAGCTGCATTTCATTAGATGCTTTAGCTTGTGTCTATCATTTATTATGAGAGTCTGATGAACAACACAGAAGCATTAGCAATGTAGGAGACACCATATGAGCCACAGGGTGAAAAGCAAATTGGCCTAACATATTCAGTTCCCATGGGAGGAAGATAATTGCAGCTGCACCTGAGAGTTGCCTCCCCCCGGACCACCAAAGCTTTGGAGCTACAGTATGCTTTCTAATGCAACGGAAGAGCTTTTCCATCCAAGTTCATTTGTGATTCATCGTTTCTGTTTCTACCAAGATCTTTCAGCCTACTTTGTTAGTCAGAGTCTGTAAAAGTGAACTGAGCTGAGAAACGTCAATCAGACTTGATATGATCTCATAAATAGAAGACAAGGTCTACATAATGAACCCTAGAGCAAGGGAATATGTAAAGAAAAAGGCAGAGAGAAAAAAACACTGACAAAGCTTTCAATCTAACCTGGATTATCATTAAAACTCCAGTATAATTGTTATTTGTTTATAATGAATGCTTCAGTGGCATTTGGAAATCTCTGTAATGACCACTGATATGCGAGAGACCACAGAATACAAAGGAAAGCTTGTATAACCTCTGAAATAATGATGATCTTACCAGACGATACACTGATGCAACCATCATGCAAAACAGTGAATGATGTGACAGATAGCTGAGGCTGACACTGACTAAGCTTAACAGCTATAATAAGGAGGAGCCCTGAAGCGATTCAAAAGGTAAATATCAGGCCCTCAGTAAAACAATAGAGGCTCACTGTGATGATAATCCTACAAGGCTTTCGTCCACACGATGATTAAACACCTGCCGACCCGTCAGGATGTTCTCTGCTGACATGTCTGAGTTTATAGGTTAAATATTTATCATGTGAGTGAAGGTTCTCAGGGAAAAATTAGGCCAACATTCTAACACGACATGCTTCTTTTCATGGTTAATAAATAGCTGTTCATAATGGGAAGCTCTACCACGCGGCAGGTAAAAATTTAAGACTGTGTAAACCAACAGATACACCACAACTGAACTCTTCGTGCCATCTCCACACTTTTACTTTCAGTCTGGTACAAGCTCATCTGCAACAGGAAGATGACCAACATATGACTGTTCATGATAAGAGGTATAACTCACTCACTGGATAGAGCAACATAACTGATGTCTACTATTTGTGCCAGCAACTACAGCATATCTTTGTCCTACAATGGACTCATCACTGATAGATTATTAAACATTACATACTGATGCAGCTGCATAAACAACACCAAAACACAGTACATACCCTCACCAGTGTTTTACCACATGACCACTTAAGAACAAATAGACTTTAAAGATTTTCTCAAAAAGAAAAGTTAAGGGGTACATAGCATTTCACTGGTGTCTCATTTATTTATTTTTTCTGTGTGATATTGATGATATCTTTCGATATCAATTAAAAAAGGCCAAAATTAATAATCATTAAAGAGATACATTTTACTTTCATCGTGGAATATTTTATCACCCACCTCTACTTCAAAGTGCCAAACAGATACAGCTTGCTGCAGTGGTGGCATCTGTAGTTCTTTAGCTTCAGTCAGTCACAGTCTTCAGATCCATAGTAAAAACATCTACTCACTTCATCATGTACTTCACCAGTTGAGCTTATGAATGTCCTAGCTGTGCTAATATCCTAATGTTCTGTATCACTGTTGAAAAGGAGCAATCAAAATATGAACTTAACAAGAGAAGATTAGCAATGCCAGTGCAGAATTAAAAAAGCTCATGAAATTACTAGTTTTAAGGCAGAGCAAATCCATCTTATTCAGCTCTGTTGTAATCACAGACAAGACAAGAAAATCTAGCCTTAAGGTTTTATTACTGATGTTGATACTATCTTAACAGGGGAATGTGAATGACTGGCAGCAGTGCTCAGTATTTTCCAGCTTCTGAGTTCAGTCTCACAAATATAGCTTAATCCTCAGTGCTTGTCACTCAACCTAATTTGGGTTCAATCTCACTGGCCACCCTACAAGACTGGAAGGATCTGGTGGGTGAGCAAGTCAGACAGAGGCTTCAGTTGCCAAGTGTCATGGGGGAATTAGTGTTGGCTCAAGTGCAAACATACCCAAATATTTCTCTCTTGGGATTTTGATGTCAGTGTTTCACCACTGTAGCTAAAGCCATTCTGCTGACGACCCATAGGATGGAGTAAAAACAGTCTTTCAACAGTATCAAGTTCAACAATGAGACATGATGGAAAATATGTGCTATCTTAGCTTCAATTAAAATACCTGAATGCTGAATACCATAAATGCTACCTTTTACACCTATAGTCATGCAAGTCATAAGATCTGTGTAATGTCTTAATGAATATTAAATTACTTACCAATGCCATATGCTTTGGCAAAAAGCCACCGCAGGTTGGCAGCTATTTTTGCTCTGGCGGAATCATACATTTCCAATGGTACACCCTCCATTGTACCTTCTGCAACCCCAGCCAAATCCACTTTTCTCCTGGTACCATCACCACCAGCACACAAATCAACATCCATCCTTTAAAAACAACAAAAAAATAAACAGCACGTTAGACACAGAATTACACCTTCCATAATGCTGAGTAAGGGATACAGGCAAATAACACATCATTATCTGTCAGAATAGATTAACTTCTCCTTGGCAGTGCCTCTGATTAGATAGAGGCTGCATTAGAGTGATTGTAGTGTTCGTTGATTGTTAAGGAAAATGCTGTTTTCAGTTGTGCTCTTAATACTCCCCTCACTGGGCAATTAAGCTTAAATCTGGTGGTTGAGACACAACAAGTACCACAGCGGTATCTTTCCAGGAATAAACACATTCATTATATCAAATTACTTGTAACAGACTGAAGATAATGCCTTTATCTTTTAGTTAAGAAAATGTCTTTAGGTAGGTTTTTAAGTAAAAGCTCACTGACCACAATAATTCTCTATAAGACTCCCCAGTCCGTTAGTTTCTTAACAATAAATACTTAGATGGTGACAGTAAAACATCTGCCAATTATTATTGATATTGGCAAAAGGAAACAGTTACCCACTCCCTGATATTAATACAGTTCCAGTGAATCACTAAATCATTTAAAGGACACTTTCACTTTCTATTACACTTACATCTTAGCCATTGTTTTGTTAGACTGGCCGAGCTTAAATATTAACTTGTAAATGAAAATGTACATGCCCCTGCTTCCAAGATGTTACATACGTGTTTAGAATTATTAAACCAAAGAAATTTAACCTCGTTGAAGATGTTATGATTCCTTTTACATTATATTGCATAGCATTTACTCAATATTGCCTTTTTCCTTTTGAATTAGAATACTATTCATGGGCAAACGCTGACTTGTTAATTTAGCTAGCGTTGAGTAGTTAATAGCCTTTAAACTAGCATAGCTGCAACATCAAACAAGATGTAACGCCAATATTGTAGTATTGTGATAATTTCAGTAGCCACGGTGAAACGCTTAGCTCACATGGGACAATATTTGCCTAACATAAGGTTAGCTAAACGGCCATGCATGCAAATGTGAAGCAGTTAACTGCGCCGGCTAACCGTTAGCTTGCTAGTGTGTTCTGCATTCATCGGCCCCGTGAATGACGCTAGCTTAGCAGCAAAACGTTACCTTGAAAGGTGTGGTGTATTTCCAAGACACCCTTTAGTTCCGTCGGCCTAAACAATTAACCAAGGACCTGCCTCGCTTTACAGTGGCCTGCTGTGTAAAAAATACAGCAGCGGCAGCAACGCATCGTAGCAAGCTACTAATGCTAGCACGGAGGCGAGTCTGTATGGTCTCCTCCCAGCAACAAGACCTGATTCGTACTGCAGTCGACGGGGCCGTCGGTCGCAAAGTCCCGCTCAAGCCAGCCGCTGTCAAAAGTTCACTGTGCGTCTATTCAGCAAGTTACGGTAGCCGGACCGGAAGTGGTGAAAATGGACGTTTATGGTTTTAACAACACGTCAAGTTCTTTTTGTTCATGATATTTTAGACCCAAATGGTGAAATCTTACAGTTAGATGATTTTAAAAGCAAATTCAATATTCAATTTTCTCTATGAAAATACAGAAAAATCTGTAAAGCCCTCTCGCTCTGATAGTTAATTAAAAACTAGCGCGTTGACCCGTGGTTCCCCACGGGTTCTAGATCCTCTGATAGTTCATTCCTTTACTTACCTGGTAAATTGCACTGGCATTTTCAGCTGAATAACCTCTCAGCTGGCATGTCTGTTTCTGCACATGAAATTTGACACCAGGGCAATGTGGCTCTTTTATTTATCTGTTGCTAAGTAACCCACTTCAGTGATGATTCTATAATTCAACGTGATTGTAAGGCTATTGTATTCCAAAATTATTATCTCCCAAAATATTGGTCCTATCAACTTGTCTGATCCTTGACCCAAAAATATATAAGTATTCCAAACGGCAAAGGTTGTCCGGTTTTTCAGTTAGAGAGCGGATACACATACACGCACACACACACAGAGGCCACTTGGCTTTCAATAATATAGATAGAAACATTTTTTCTAATGTTCAAATTAAACTTCCTAACTTAACAATTGCAGAATTGAACATTACAGATAGAAAATGTGATAACAAATATTTAAATACAGCATTTAAAAATCATCTATATTGTGGTTATAATAAAAGTAAAATATAAAATAGACAATTCAATAGTATCTGAAAAACACTGGAAATTTATAAAATGCCCAGTTTATAAAAGGGTTGTATTTATAGTATTCAGTCCTCACCCCATCCTCAATCTTGGACCAATACCTGAATTATGATAATTGTCTCATATAAAGTTTGTAAATTTGGGGAGTGCATTCAGAGACAGATTTTTCAGACTTGTGTATTCAGCTCTCACTTACCCTATGAATGTTTCCTGCACAATACATACAGATACTTTTCTTCAGTTTTCAGTCATTTTCTACACCTACTCAAAGAAAATTCAGGTTGGCGTCACCAGTAGGATTCTCATATACAACACCAGACTGGTAAGTGCAAATTTTATGTATTTAGTTTTTGTCTTGCCAACAATTGCAAAAGTAAAATCATGGTGGGTTTGAGTGAGTCATGTGGAAGTAGAACCACTACTCCACAATGAAGACAGATACAGCGTACGGGTATCTTTAGATCCAAACCTATTCTCATCTTTCTATAAGACACATCAATGACGATGTATACACACTCACATTTATTTTTTCCCTAATTGGGAAAAAGATAATATCCCAAATATGCTGTTTACATGGTCAATGAAAATTATTATTCCTCTAATATTCCCATTTTTCAAAGCTTCCTACTACTGGCAGACATCCTTATTAAATGATTCTTGCCTGCCTTTTTTGTCCCTTCAAACACATTCTGAAAATATACCAGCATTTCAATATTTTCATATCTATAAATCTGTTGGTATCCTGGCATAAGTTGAACAGCACTTGTTTTCTCCTTCCAAACAGAAATATGGATTATTCTTTGGAGTCATCCATTTCTACCAGAGGGGATCTTTGTTTTTATTCCAGTTGATTGCATCCTGCAGAAAATTTGATTAATTTTCCAGTGCACTGTAAATATGCCAGAATCTTCATAAAAACAGAATAATACCAGCATATCCCACATGTGGGTAAAAAATACTCCCTCAGGAAAAGGCCTAATTCATAATATCCAAATGGAGTATTTACTTATAGTATTACTTTTGAGAGAAATTATCTTATTCTGCCACTGTGTGTTTAATGTCTTTACATTACAGTACTGTATTTCATTTGTGATGTTGACTAATGGTGACATCTAGTGGTGAAATGAGGAGTTGCATTTTAAGTTTGGAATTGTTCTGGTACAGCAGCAGTGCTCGGCCATTTCTCACTACTTAAGTAAGGACCCGGGTGAGGGCTGTGTAGAACGTTATAAAAGATTTACACAGAAACGGAACCTATTTGGCTATTTGGCAGGGAAGATGATGAAGATTACTACCATGTCAGCTGCACATGGTGGGCCCGGGCCAAATTTCCTTTCAAAGTATGGACAGACACATCGCACCGCAGATTGAGTTCATATGTAGAGCAAGTTACAGAAAACAAACAAAAAAAAAAAAAATAGGGAAAGTCCAGTGAGAGGTATGAGGACCACTGATAAAGTATGAAACTCGTGCAAAAGTAGTTCATAAAGGAGGGAGATTTTTTTTCTGATATTACAGTCATTACAGACTGTAGGGTGCTTCATTCATGTTAAATCACTGGAAATAAATAAATAATAAATATGATAGCAAATAAATGCATAAATAAATGAGATAAACACTACAGAAACAAAATTCCAAATTTCAAATAAAAGAACCAAAACACATTTGAATAAAAGTTTTGATCTACTGAATTTAATATTTGAAATTTATTTGGAATTTGGAATCTTAAAGTTTGGAACTTATGTCATGTTTGTCTGTGATTATTATTATCTTGCATGTTTAAGCTTGAATTTAGTTTGAAAATTCTTCCATTTTTTGATTTATAAGCATTTCTTTCATGATTGCTCTTTGATGCTTGCATTTGGAATTTGGAAGTTTGATATCAGGAATGTTTTTCCAATTTTTCTTTGATATTTGGTCTTTCTTCCACATTTCTTTAATGTTTGGTAGATCTTTCATAAATTGTTGAAATTACCATAAATTTCAACATTAAACATTGTTGAGGAGGCACAATGAGGTAGTTGTACATTGTGTTCTTTTTTTTGTTTGGTTGGCTTATTGCCTTCAATACTCTGGAATGCTCGGTTTACATTTGCGGTTTCTCTTTGCCTTTTGTTCACCTTTGTATTTTGTTTCTACTTATGTTGGAAGTAAAGTTCAAAGTTCAAGTTCAAATTCATACGTTATGAGAAACGTGGACTTTACTTTGGATTCAGCCACCTCAATATTTTTGTTGTTTTAGCATATTTTATTTTAAAATACTTATTTCATGCAATTTAAGAATGTAGGGCTTGTATACACACATTCACATCAGTAATTACTTTCTCAAATATTACATTTAACAATCTGAAGATAATCTTGAATGAGTGTTAGGTATATTCACTCCTAGTATTAATGCTGTCCACTTGGGAAAACACCTTACTAGATTTCATAGCTTGTAATGCTCTCAGGATGTCAAGTTGCTGTAAAAACACTTCTGATCCTGATCATGTAAGCACGCACTAAGAGTGCTGCAACAATCTGCACATCAACATTCATTTTCACCAAAAGCATGCAGCTGCAACTTAGAACTGAACTGAAATAATAAAAAAAATAAAGAAATTACGTCTTGGCACTACTTGATTTGTATGTTGTCTGTAATTTTTGTTTATTTGTGGAATGCACATTTCTGATAGCCTGTAAGAGAAAAAACAAAACATCTTGAAGCCAAAAGAGATTCCCCACTGCCATTCACTTGTCATCTCCTGTTGTATGAAGACAAAATTTAAATAAAAGTAAAAAAAAAAACAAAACAAAACAATGCAAAGAATACAGCCACAAAAAATAACTTTAATGCAATAGTGATTTCGATGCTGCCAGTTGCCATGAGGCCATTGAACAGAGTGTGAGAGGATATTGCATAGGCTGTTGATGTGGGACAGTCCTGCATGAAAAGCTGAGTGAAAACAATAACTTGTGACTCCAACAGTCCTCACAGTGTCCCTATAAAGTTTTGGACTCCGTTGTTCTGTTCCTGTTCACCAGTTTCTTACTTAAGAGATGCCACCGTTATTCTCTGGACCTTTTTCTCAATATGAAGAAACCTCCTGATGCTTGTTTCAAAACATTACAGGAGTGAGATGGTTTGATAGGCATGCTGATGTAAGAGCATGGAGGCGGTGAGATCAAGCTGGTCACTGTAGCCGTGATAAAATGTCCACGGCGCTGTGTGTGTGTGTGTGTGTGTGTGTGTGTGCAGGAGCTCCCGGACACTGTGGAAATCCTCCAGAATTCAGTTAAGTTGCACTACTTGTGATCGCACCATTTCCTCCAGTTCAAAAAAAGCACTTTTTTTTAATGGTTTGTAAAAACAACATTTGAATCATTTCATTTGTTCACATTTGTAGATTTAGCTTTTTGCTAAAAATGTTATAAATAACAACTATTTTGGCTTTGATATAAATAATGTAATAGTACATATTTCAAACAGACACGTCTTTTCTAAAAACATTTAAATAGTTTTCAAATATTGCATTTACGAAACCAAGTCTTGTGGCGCTCTTAATTCATAAACAAAGTTCCAGGCGGAGTAGTAAAAGCCAGTTTCAAATGCCAAACTATAACTGGGTGAGCAGAGGTTTGCTAAGATGGCAGATTTAGAAAGAAAGGAAAAGCAAAAAAAAAAAAAAAACAAAACAAAAAAACAATCTCAGCCTCCCTGAGCAGAAAGTCACATCAATACCACATTTTAAATATTGAATAAAAACACTCAAAATCTTGGCAATACACACCACCCTTCATATTGTTTAACAACTCGGAGAGGCTTAAGCTCACCTTCTTGTAGCTAAGTATTCAATGCAAAGGCTAATATTAGAGAACACACTACCCATTGCAATTCACACAGCTCTAACACTCAAATCAAATATATTTCAGAATACCAAGTCCTTGATATTGCACAGAAATACAGGGTATTTTCCAATGGGTCACGTGAAATGACAAAGGCAGGTTATACAATGACATTTTGGTTTGGTTTGACAGCATTGCTCTTAACAGAAAAAAAACAAGGTAAACCAAAAGACCAACATTGGTTTCATCTTGTATTCCATTATTATTATTATTATCATCACTATTATTATTTGTGTGTATATTAAGATGCTTACACTCCTACAGCATGAAGTGAGCATGCATCTTCATTCATTCAAAAGTTAAAAAAAGGCAAACACCTTTTGATTAGGCTCAGCTTCATCATTGAACATCTCACATTACAGCCTTTTGACACAAAAGATGAAACCCTTCTTTTATTGTTTTTTTTTTTTTTTTTTTTTTTTTTTAATCTTTCCAGGAGACCTCTTTACCCGGTGCTGCAGTGAGCGATATTTATAGAGGTGAACAAGTGCTTAATGAGGGCGACATGATGATAGTATGACATTCAAGAGCACATCGACAATAAACACACAGGCCTAATATAGAAGATTTCCTCGTTAAAAACATGACTAAGACACAAACAGTTTTAGTGTACAGAGTTGCTCTAAAAGGCAAGAAAAGTTAAATAAATATTCTTGAAGATGCTCAAGGACAAAAATAAAATGTCTGTAAGCTGGAGAGGTGCGTGGCGTACAGCGACCTCGCAGGCAGGCTCTCACAGTCGGCTGCAGATGGAGGTATTGTGTATAAAAAGCCCGTTCAGCTTTGACCACCAGCCTCTCAATTATAACAAGTTATTTTTGATGAGAATAAGACGAGGACGGGGAAGGGAAAAAAAAAACAAAAAAACAACAACCTGATACCCAGAGAGGTCCTCACATTCACCACTGATGAAATGTAACAATTTAAAGAGACAGACAAAACTGTATTTGATATTTAAATATTGCAAAACATACAAAAACAGTTTTAAGTGTAAACATTAAATCGATGTCTGATGTCCATTTTTGCACATGGAGAAATTATATAAAATAAATCATGTCTGTCATAACTATAAATTGTTCTCAAAATGTAAAAACATCATACTAAATCTTTTTTTTATCTTTACTGTAATAGTATTGTTTATGTTAACATTTGCTTTGTATAAGTGTTTTAACTGTACTATTATAAATAGTTATATGTGTAATGTCTTAATTCATACTCTTACTTCTCCGGCTATATCTGCCCACACTGATACACACATCCATACGGCCATACACACACACAGACACACAAATCCTAACACACTCTCAAGCTGCCACAATCATACGGAGAGAGAGAGAGAGAGAGAGAGAGAGAGGGGTGGGGGGTTCACCAGGAGGCTCTATGTGCGATTGAGGGTCTGGAAGATTCTGGAAATTTGGAGCATGACAGGGCCGGTCTCAGGGTCGTTCATCCACTGGGTGCTGTTCAGCGGATTCTCCAGCATGTCCTCAAATGCTGCGCACAAACATAAGACCGACAGCGGCGAGTGTTATTTCACACAACCTGGCCTTTAGACAGCTTTTAGTATTAAATGTATTGTAAACAGCTTTCCCCAAGTCTTTTTAGATCGTAATAATTTTGCCACTCAGCTAATATTCATTCTAAACGGTCTGAGTACTGTGTATTTACTGTATTTTACAGACACCATTGGAGTATTAATGTTACTAGACGAGCCACTTCAAGTTTTGTAGTGATTCTTACAAGTCTGTCCTCGCCAGAAGTGTCCAGTTAGTCCACTTTAACCTGCAGAAATCATGTCATGTAATGTTTTTCTGCTGCCAATGATAAAATGATTGCTGAAATGGCAACTTCAGAAAGGGAATAATAATAGTAAATCTGAGTTACTGGTTCTGCTGCTGAACTCTGACGTGCACATACTAGTCCAAAACTGGGCCAAGACGGAGCTCTTAGTCAAATAAGTACATAAAGATCAAACAACATAAAAACAGAACATTTTTTGAAGTTCATTTGAATGTTGGAATTTTGACGTTTGGAAGTTTTTTGTCATGAATGTTTCATTTCTTTCAGCAATGCTATATAATTTTGTTGTAATTTGTCAACATTTTCTCAGATAAAAATTGTGATTCAGATAGTAGATCATGATGACATAATACTTTACTGGCCATTATTCAATGTATGAGCTCACATTCTTAATCAATAAATACATCCTGAACATGAATGTGATACCTTTGTGTATTTGTCTTTACTGGTGATGACTGGATCTTTAGGTGCTTTAGATGTTAAAGTGAATTATGTGAACTGTAAAAATTCTGTTTCTACACTTGGAGAAAAAGTGGTGGAATTTCCATATTGTTAGTTCACTTTTAAGAGCCTTAATATGGCTGTGTATGCATGCAAATTAGCATCTGCTTCCACTTAAAAGAGGACAACTAAGTATGTGGCAATTCAATAGGCCCCAGAATGATGGAATTTGAAAGAATTTTTGAAATCATGATTTCTAACCCTAACAATAACCACCTCGAACCTGTGACAGAATAAATTTTAAAGTATAATACTGACAATTTTGTTCATTTTTTAAATCATTCAGAATGGCTTATGTTTGCAGAAAACGACTACTGTACCAAGTAGAGTTTTGGGATTGGTTAGACCCAACTGGACCACTGGATTCTCTAGAATGGCTTGGAACAGCGGACTGTTGGTGTCGATGCCTTTGTCCAGGTCTTCTGGAGAAGGTTTCCTGTCTCCCAATAGCCACTCACACTGTAGGACAGAGACGCACCGTGAGAGACCCAATTCCCGTTCTCTTATGAGAATATATAGATACATGGAAAGATGTAGCTTCTACACAGTAGTTGTGTTTACATATAATGTATCCCATAATATAGCAACACATAGCTGTAAAGCAAGTTGAAGTGAAATCCTTTTTATGTCACCAAACATAGAAACATAGCTATAGTGTCTAGCAGGTGCCTAAAAGGGCATATGTTTGGTCTAAATAAGATGTGGAACAGCTGAAAAAGAATCTCTCTAAAAAAACTGAAACTCCAGATTTAACTTGTTTAAGTTGGCCGAGTATGAAAACTTACTGCAGCGTCCTGCTGGTTGTTATTCACTCTTAGAGCATCAATCACCTCCTTTTCATCAAAGCCCATCTCCATCAAGGCAATGACAGCCTGCAGAAACAAAGACACACATTGTAAGCTCAGAACATCTCAAAGTTAGGTACAATAACACACAGACTCATAGTATTATGGAGTCCAACACATGGCTCAACTACTTGATGCATCCCATTTAAAACACCTGCAATGACACATTGCAATGTACTTTTAAAATTACATAGTGCAAGTGCTTTGTTAGTGGAACTGTTTTTAATGATGGGAATACTGTGAAAAATATGAAGCAAGTAAATCTGACTTACTTTGAAGACTCAATGCAAATTTGTCTTGGCATAAATGAAGGTGACTGATAAGGTACCTTTATCATTTATGCC
>JAPQRQ010000028.1:1025746-1039049 GCA_037367365.1 Apogon talboti
AAAATCCCACAAAACGAAGCTACTCACTCTTGAGTCAGGTCTAAACTCCCGTTTCCTTCGGATCCTTTTAAAGATCTCTGTGAGCTCGTCCTGCCTGGTGCTTTCATCTGTGCTGGACTGGCTAGAAAGGCTGCGAAGGAGGTTAGAGCCAGAGGCCGAGGCAGAGGGGCCCGGTGTGGCAGCAGCTGTAGCACCTGCAGCACCTGAAGAGTCCTGGCCAGGAAGTGGAGAGTCTATGGTGGGGTCATCAACATGTTCGATGAGCCATTCCATGGCTTGTGTCACAGACATGCTGCAATATGCCAGTAAGTCACAGGAAAACAGAGAAGTCAATGGCTTCACCACTTTTTTTGTTTTAAGGACAAGTGTTGTATGAATGCATTCGAAAAGGAATGATGTGGAGTAGTTCTGAGCCTCCAGAACTTATTTGATAGCATTGCTGCTGTAGATAAATTCCAGTCAGTCTGCTTCATTGCTAACAAGTTGCTATAGAAAAAGCACAAACTCACTGGTTCAGTCTGAGAGCTTTGATGGCTCTGCTTTCAGGGAACCCCATTTCTGTGAGCTGCTGAAGAGCCGTTTCATCCACTCGATCCTCTTCATCTTCATCCAACATTGCTGCAAGACACAAACAGAAAAAAAGAGAATGAAACTGTATCTAGGTAGTGTGGCTGAAATGAAGCAAAAAACAGCAGGAACCTTTTCTTTCCATTTTACAAAAGTTGAACAAATACTAACATAGTATATTTATGTGTCACTTATTCAGCATAATGCAGTCAGACCTGTGCCGTAGACTGGTATCCCATTCATGATAATTGTGATAAAAAATGTATAAATTTAAAAAAGCTTTTTCCCTACTGTGAGCTTTTATTTAACAGAAGAAGCTTAGAGAACGTGTGGATGATTGACCAGATAATAAATGCTAGTAGTTGCTCAAGTAATATAGGTAATATAGCATACTATGTCTGTGAAATAGTATTGAGAAGGTTTAAGGTTTACCATTGGCCTTTTTAAACAGTTCAACAGCATCAGGGTTCAAGGCAAGAAGCTTCTGCGCCACTTCAATGAGAGAAACCAGGATTTTTCTAAGCTCCGTCTGAAACTGATAAAAATAATAACAATAACAACAACAAGTTACAACAGTCATGAACAGACATACACACAGCAAAGGTCAATATCACCTCTGACATACCACCCACAAAAATTCTAATAACTCATTTTATTCTTACTCGTATTATATGAATGTTTCATAAATCAGCATGTTAAATATAAACCTACGTCTCTGATGTTGTGCTGGGTGACAGTGCGGTCTGTGTGGCGTGTGGACAGGTTGGCAGTGGCTTTTAGGATTGCATCTTTGTCTGGAGCTTTATTTTCTTGTTTCTTCTGAAACCATGTCATCAGACAACAGAAAGAACAGCATTCAAAATAAAAAAAAAAACAAGGTGAAACAAGGCTCAAAATTCTTAATTATTATTCCATAATAAAGTTTACCTTTTCTTCTGTACTAACTTCTGCCATCTTTGGGGGGGTTGGTGGTGGTCTTTTCTTTATAAGCAGCAAAACATCTGCAACATACATAAAACTTTAGCCTGGGACTCAGACAATATGGATATCTGTATCGAGATGTTTCTCATAATGCCACAATATTTCTGAAAAAGATGTTACATACCTTTATCTTTAAGGTTTTCATCAACAACGGTTTTGGTGTCGGTGAGGACTCTTTCTGTAGCAGCATGTATTAGTTTGTGGTGGGTAAGTGTTTTAGGATCTTCTAGGCTCCCATGTACATACTAAAAAACACAAAAGTAGTAAATCCTTTGTTTACAATGAGACACCAAACAAATGTTTGGCCTTGTGATTGATTGATTTATTTTCTGTTAGGACTTCAAATATGAGTATGACATAATGGTGATCAACATAAATACACTGTTGATATAAAATGCCCTACAACACTAAACCTAGAACAACACTAATGAAATGTAAGAAAAATACCTAACCCCCCCCCCCAAAAAAAAAACAAATAAAAAAAACCGAACAAACAAACAGAAAACCTAGACAAAATAAGCATATTACATTTTATATTAGTAATAAAACAGAATATGACACTGAATCTGTACATTTTTTCGTGTTTTCAAATGAATATAGGGGAGACCTTTTTGTCAGAGTCTAGACCATAGAAGGAAAGGTGTGATGAGGCGTGTAATAATAGACAGTCTGCAGATCAGCATGCCTCTGTGACAAACCAGTAGGTACAGAAAAGGGGGAGAGTCGGACTGGTAGTTAGCTAGCTGGAGAGGGGCAGCCAACCTGCTAAATTATAAATAGCAGAGTCTACCCAGTTACTATAAATACAAGGCCAGTGTCATTGACACTGACAGTTTACACACAGGGCATGTAGGCTGCAAACACCTCAGGCAGAGGAGTGACAGGACAAAAAGCTGTAAGGGAGACAGCAACAGCAAAAAACCTACATGTTTCAAGCACTTCTCCTTGAGCTTCTCCACAGTGGTGTCTTCCGTGACCTCCTCCAGCCACTCCGTGCCGTCCATAGTGCAGATGTGTATTTTCAACACTTTCCCGGCGAATATCTTTTCCTCTTGCACGAACATAGCCGCAGTAAAGAGTACCAGTCCAGTGACGTTAGCTAGCTGCGGTTGCTATGTGCTCCTGGCAAAGCTAGCGTGCTAGCGTTAGCACCCAGCTAGCCGTTGTTCTGTAAATCCGCCGACAACAGAGCAAGTGTGGCCGCGGATTAGCTGTGGGCCATTTTCGGTTTCTCCCGTCGGTTTTCGGTGCGGTTTCAACTGATTAGCGTGTAGTTCGCTTGTCAAGTTGTTTATTTTTTTCCCAGGGAACACAAGCGGCCAGCCAGCGAATACCCTATTTTTACGTTGAGGCTTGAACTTTGAACTTCAACCGTGTAAGTACAGGTGCATCTTGGGAGTCGTAGTTATGTAGCCCTAGTCACCAGGTATGCCGTTTGACTTGCCGTCAGTTTACTAAATTACTCCAGAAAAAAAAAGTCCAGTTTTAAAAATAACACAAGGTGATTACATGAATTGTATTTAGAAAGACAACTGTGTGTACTACGACTTTGTCTCAACATGTAATATGGAAGGCTGCCACCCCAGACTACAAGTGGCCCCCGCCTCTTGCTGTGTAAAATGACTTGTGATGACTGAACATTTGTTTGGCAAAATAAACATGTACAGTAATTGATTACTGGTGCACAACCTCATTTGTATAACTTGCATAACTTATGTAACTTACAACTTGCATCATTTTCACCACTGGAGGGAGATAGAGGTCTACTAAGTAAAATATATATACACATGGCCATTCCATGATATGTAATAAAATGCAGTGAAGTGTGTTCTGCAGCATGTGGAGACGTGCTATATTTTAATATTTATAAATTTAATTACACTTTTATTGTGGACACAACTGTCAGAGGCAGTGTTCATTCTGGATTTCTTGTTATGGAAAATGGCTCCTTTGACTAGTGTGAGGAGAATTTCTTTTGCACTGTTGTATTGTTTTAAAACTACTTACTGCCCTATCCAGCATTGCAAGTGAAGCTGAAACAGAATCTGTACATTATATTTTGAATCATGTATGATAACTAAAAAGACAAAACAAGTCTTTAAGATTTAAGACAATTAAAATGTAAGACACAGAAGTGCCCTTTATTATAATAAGAAACATTTTTACAGAATGAAAATGGAAAGGAAAAATACATTTCTTGCAAATTTCAGGTGACAATTTCACTACCACATAAAATGTTTTTTTAACTTGAAACATTTTTGCACTCTATAACAGGGATTATCTCAAAAACAATTGTAATGAATGCAACTGAGAACATAGCCATATTTTTTCTTTTATTTTACCAAACTGTAACAAAAACATTATATGCACAAGTGGTTGCCTCAGTAGATTTTTAAGTCACAGAACAACAAATAAATATGAATTTATAAAATTTCAATATTTATGTATTTTTCTTTTTGTGAGAAATATAATTCATCTATTTGTATATAGTTCAATTTTATCTATGCATATGGGAAGGTAAAATATAAAATATATATTCTGTTCTGGATGACATTTTAGAGGCTTTTAACTGGTGCAAGACCTATCCAAATGCATGCTTAAGACATCAGATTTCTTAAACAAAATCTTGCTTACAAGGGAAACGCATAACATATTTACAAAAAGAAGAACACAGCCATAGGCTCAAACTAATAGGAGGGAGTGGGGAAGTTAAAAGTTTCCTTTTCCCTCTGAAAAACAACATACATTGTGGCCGACGGGGCCAGTTCTCCAAAACCACAGGACTAATACACAAGCCTGTCTTAACCGCCAATCTCCAAGATGGCTGTACACTGTACAACATATTACATCCACTGCCATCTCCACAACAGTGTCCGCATGAGCACACAGATGTAATCCAATCTAGAGGCACAACATTAGGGTTTCTACTGACTTCATTAATGAACACAGAGAATTGTGATATTTAAACAGGAAAAAATAACTTGTGCATCAAATACATCATGTTTTCTGTTAACATTCACAACCTCCTTAACATGAACTTGCTTTCCCATAGTATAAAAGACTGAAACAAATACTAGAACTTACAATGTGCTCTACTAAATGCCCTTTAATCACATTTTTCCTTATAAACAAGATTATACAAAAAAGTATAAACAAAGTCAGAAATATGAAAAAAGAAAAGTCAAAGACCTCAAGAAAATAAATACCCAGTGTGTACGATGTAACTTTGCTGCAGAAAACTAAGTACTAAAAGAAAAGAGTTTCTCTCCATCGTGCATATGACCTAACACCATGGATACCCAAAATTTCTGTAAGCAGGCAATGTGTATAAATAAGACATTAATAAATAAAAAGAATGGATGAAACACAGTTGTTGCTGTTAGTATAAAAGCATATAAAAAGTCCTGTTAAATCTTGTTTACATCTTTGCCCTTTTTTCTTTTTTTTTCCACAAAGAGTGCCTTTTTTATTACAAAAATATTCAGCAGCTCATCTGGGTGTACTGATGCAAGGTTTTTATTTAAACTGTTCAGGTATATGTCCGATCTGAGACTGCATACTCGTTGGCGGACTTGAAATGCCCTCTGACCAATCAGACATGTTGGAATGAGGAGAGGAACTTGACCACTGGTCAGGAGAGCCAGGGGAGGGGGTCAGAAAGGGGTGGTCAGGCACCTGGACTTGATGGTTCGGGGTGTTGTCCATTGTGCCCGAATAGCTGTGCTGGGACGGTGGGGTAAGGAACTGAGTGCTGGGCATTGACTGACTGATAGAGGTGGGCATGATCTGGGTTTCCTGTGGCAGGATGGTGTGGATGGGTATGCTGGAGTTTCCTGTGCCCTGTTGGAGCTCTGGGGAGCTGAGCTCTGCGCTGATGAAGTTCTGGCTGTTGGTAGTGTTTGAGCTCTGGTGCTGCAGCTGGATGCTCTGCTGCTGTTGTTGCTGCTGCTGTTGGAGCTGCTGGAGGTTTTGCATCTGCTGTATCTGCTGAGCTTGCTGCTGCATCATGTGGGGCTGTGGACCCAGTCGGCTGTTCTGGATCCCCTGGTAGGACATCATCTGGGATAGGCTGGTGGTGGGGTGGTTGTTGTGGAGGGAGGTCATCATACTGTGCTGCCCTCCTTGATGCAGCCCTCCCTGTGCACCAGGAGCTCCTCTCATGGGGTTGAACTGGCTGGCCTGGCTCATGTTCCCATGCATCCTGGTGAGCCAATCACACTGGCCGTTTATTGCCCCCTGACCCCCAGAACCAGACACAGGCAGGTGGGTGAGACGGGGAGGCAGCGGGTCAAACTGCATTCGCGCTAGCTCTTGCTTATTAGGCATGACCATGTGGTTTACAGCCAGGTGTGGGTCAGCCATTCCCTGAAGATGGTTGAGGGATACAGATGGAGACTGCTGGAAAGGTGAGGTCATCATCGGCGGTGAAGCCACGTCGGAGACGTAGCCATGAGGGGACTCCAACGAGTCCACTGGAGACAGAACTGCAGAGCTGTCCAGCAGGCTGCCACTCTTCCCGTCTTGGGAATTCTTCTTTTTCACCTTCATGTCTTTCCCATCTTTGCAGCCAATGCCCTTTGCACTGGGCTTGCGTGCCTTCTTCCCCTGGCCTTGACCTTGTGGCTGGGGCTGTTTCATGCTGCCCAGGTAACCATTAGGTGAGCACAGAGGGGGGGACAAAGTGGTGCTGAGTGACCCTCCGTGCATGGGAGGACTTCGTACCAAATTGTACTCATCCATCAGCCGCACAATGTCATGATGCATTCTCTCTTGGGCAATGTCTCTGGGTAACCGGTCCATGTGATCAGTTATTTCTCTATTGGCAAAGTGGTCCAGCAAGACCTTGGCAGTTTCGTAGCTTCCTTCCCTGGCAGCCAAGAATAGTGGGGTTTCCTCCTGAAGTGGAGAGAGAGGAGATGACATTTTAGATTCTCAGATGCATGAGGAGTGTTTCAAGACAGATATTTCATTATTGTTTTACAGTTTAAAGTGGAGGAGAAGGATGCTTTTTATACCTTGTTGTTTTGCATGTCCTTATTGGCGCCGTTCTTAAGTAGCACGATGGCAGCCTCAATATTGTTTACAGCCGCAGCCCAGTGTAAGGCTGATTTACCTGCAGAGAGAAAAACAGTGCTGTTAGTAGGGTAAGTCAAGGTGGGAGTGAAAAAAAGATCTATTTAGTTAACTAACATAAAAACTAAATCATGAAAAGCAAATAAAAATGACAATGAACAATGCAACAAAAACTGAAATGGAACCACAGGTAAAAACATTGTTTTCCTCCTGGGGTTTGCATTGTGATTTCTATGTATAGATATATTGCTCATGGTGTACAAAAATAAATTTCCTTTGTAAAACATGGCACCTTTAATAAGCAATGATTTTGTAAATGATTTCTTTATTTTCTGTTCAAAAATGCAAAAAAGTAAAATTAATGCTCAAAGAAAAAGTGAGTCAATTTCCTCCAAATTAGACTAATAAGGCTAAAATATATAAAGAAATAAATAAAGAAATAAAGAAAACTAAACAAATCAAAAAAATATAATCAAGTAATGTAAATTTTTCATTCATTAATTGTTGGAAAAACTTTACCAAAGTCGTCGATAGCATTGACATCAGCATGACAGTTGATGAGCTCCTCCACTATGCCCTCCACTGGCAGCCTGGCAGCCAAGATCAGAGGTGTGGTGCCATCATGCATACGCGCATCCAGGTCTGTGGCACGATTTCTTATCAAAATCTACAGAGAAATAGCAATATCACGTCACCTCTTTTACTCGTGACAGAATAAACCGCACAAATTCAATACAATATACGCTTGGAAGTTACTATTCATTACAGATTATTTTATTCATAAGAAACACTGATAGCAAAAAAAAAAAGCTAATCCTAATTAAATGATCATGTCATTTCTAACCAACCTGGAAGACTCCCTGGGCGTCAGCTGCCACAGCAGCATGCAGAGGTGTCCTGCCCATGTTGTCCTGTATGTTGGCATCTGCACTGGCCTCCAGGAGGCGCTTGGCAGCATCAGAACGAGCGTAACGCGCGGCCAGGTGAAGAGCTGTTTCACCCGTACGGTCTGTCTGGTTATGAAGGTTAGCGCCCTGGTAGATGAAGTCATTGATCACATTGGCAGAGGCATCTTCCTCTTCCTCACTGTTGCCTGTTTCCAAACCTCCCCCACTGCAGGATGCAATCATCAGGGGTGTGTATCCATCTGGACAGAGAGGAACAGATAGACTGCATGGTCAGCACAGCACAAGCCCCGTTAGTGCAACACAAAGACAGGAGCCTGTACTTCAAAGCAGAAGGCAGATCAGAACAAAGCAACAAACAAATCGAATGTGGATTTGACACTTTTGCCTGGGTTCAATCATCACAGCTCTCTCCTTTCGATAATGGATTCTGATAAGGCCTCGGCACAGGAGAAGCTTCAGAAGGAAACTGAAGCTGGGGGGATAGAGGCCGGGGCTCGCTAAAGCTAGGCTGCTCCAAAAACGAAGAATTAATATCTAACTGTGAGAGGCAGCTCAGTCAGTTGACTTGGATAGGTTTTCTCCTCTTCAAAAGGATAGCAAGCCCCAGATCTCACAGATTTGGTCGATTCAAATGCATCGATCCGTGACGGGGGGAAAAAAACTGTGCTCTCAAGTTTTTAACCCCGTTACTTTGATTTTTCATAGCTTTTCTACAGGGAATTTGCCACTTGGTACAAACCAGTGTTTTTGCATTTGGATGCCTTCATTGGTTTTGGTAATGTGGCACAAAAAAAAAAAACAGAGGCGTATTACTGGTCAAATGATTAATCTGATCAGGAATCAGTGTTTTCCCCCAGGCACCTGGCTTCCAGCCGGCTGCTTTGAAGAAGATCCTTTACCCTGAGGATGTGGGGCTTTAGCAACTCCTACATGCGCGAACAAATGCACACATGCACACACTAAATGTCAAAGGTTCACTCGGAAAAAAGGCATGAATAAATTCAGAGGAAACCAGGGACCAAAATACACACAAGGAATGTTTTCAGAAAAGGCATTAAAAAGACGCACCTGTAGAAATGTACATCTACGAAGCCAATCTATCTGCCAGATAACTTGTTCTTAACATTTCACATTTGACCCTTTCAATGAATTTCACATTTACCTTTAACTCTTTAACAGAAATGATGGCGACGCCAAGCAAATTCTGTCAGCTATGAATTTTAAATGCGTTTTTATTTTTGTTCTTCTGCAGAGAATTACATACAGAGGATTTTCAGAGATCTTATGAGAAAGAAAAAAATCATCCAATATTAATAAATAAATAAATAAATAAATAAATAAATAGAGAGAGAGAGTGAGAGAGAAAGCGCAAGAGAGAGTGTTGTAGAACTTGGACACGGAGAAACTTTTTTTGTGCAAAAATGAGTCTGTTTACATTTTCATGCACAGTTTGAGCTGTTAGATAAAACTATTTAATTATTCATTATTCATAAAATTCAGTGTTACTGATTATTCAGAAAACTAACTTATCCGGCTTGAAATCAAAATGTGATATGTTGATATCACCCTGAAATTTGTCCACATTGCCTTGACCTAAGTGCTTAAGATATTCCACAAGGATTGGAAAATGTCCCCCCACCTGGTCCGCGGACGTTGACATCCATGCAGTCGTTCTCAATCTCGCCCTGAGGGGGTGTCGGAGCGATGGAGGGGATGCGGAGATCAGCAGCATCCAGGTGCTGCTGGGTCCACTGACGGTGGTCTGTCTGGTCGTCTGTTTCGAGTATAGCCTGTTCGTCAAAATGCTAAAAGAGGAACGGCAAAAAGCAGAAATGAAGCATACAGTTTTCCAAGATCAATCCTAATGCTTGTTTATTATATGTACTGTATATATTTACAGTATGCATGGGTTTAAACAAAATCACTGTAAAAGTCAAACAGCTAAAAGAATATGTAAAAATGCCAAAATAAATAAATCCAAAATCCCACATTGGTACAAAGGTAAACCATTTTTATGTATTGCTGAATAAGAAGTATTTCCAGAAAAATCTTAAGAAAGTTGAAAAAAAATATCCTCCAAAAAAAAAAAACCAAAAATCCTTGGTAATGTCATATTTCAGTTTTCTTACCCTGAAACGTTTTGCATCTGAAGGCTCATCTTCTCCCCAGTCATTCTGAGAGTCATCCATGAGTGAAATATCTGAGGTGTTTTTCAGCGGCCTGTGATCAAAAAACAGAAAAGCGGGTAAAAATTCTCCACTGCCTCCATCTCTTCTGAGCCACTCATTCTAAATGGTGCAGGAATACCAAAAAAACAAAAGCATTGATTATATAGACACCCCACCCCTTTGCCCCAATGAGTCAATTAATGCTCACCTAAACCTGCAATATCATTATCATTAATGATCCAGGAAAACCCCCCTGTCCCAAACTTAAACCGTCACCCGTTTTGTCCTTCAGAACTAGCCCTTCACCTGACCCGTAACGAAGCAGGTACCCGTCAACGCAAAGCACGGCTGGTGAATAAAACTTACTTTAATCCCACCGAATCCTCTCCGACAGGCTCACGTCTCTTCTTCTTGCTAGTCTCTGTGGTCTTGAAGCCCTCGGGGAGCCACAGGCGCCCGTGCTCATGGCGGCGTTTTCGGGCAGCCACCACTCCAACCCCGAGGAAGGCCAGTATCCCGACACCGCCCAGGACCAGGTAGATCGGGTACAGGTCCTGCGACGGCTGGGGGTCCACGCCACCTGGTAGGAAAAGGGACAGTCTGGTCATGACGGACCGAGAAGCAAAAGGAGGACCGTCAAAAAAAAAAAAGAGGGGGGGTAGACTGGGACGCGGGACACCCAGGATCAGCCTGAGCGTACGAGCAAAGCTAGTCCGGCTCTTCGTCTTCGTAACCCGGCAGTTCCCACTCCCAAAAAAGACCAGTTTTGTCCACAACCAGCGGCGAGCACCAGAAACTGACTGAGGAGCTTCACCGGTTGCGAAGCTAGCTTCTACTATCTATTCAGTAATAATCAGAATTGCTAACCACTTTTCATCAAAAAAGGAAAAAAAGGATGGGGTGTGATAAAAAAAAAAAAAAGAAAAAAGGGGAAAAAAGAACACCACCACCTCCTCTCTCCCTTTTCAACCCAGGGTGCCAAGAGACAACTTTACCATTTCTTCTTTAAGAGAAAAAAAGGAGGGGGATTAATGAACTTCAAATTACTGCACGCGCTTTAAGCTGTAAAGACGAAGGATTTATTAGGATTTTCGAGATAACAAAGACTCCCAACTTCTAGCACACTCCCGATCAATTTTTCCCCTTCTCTTTTTTTCCACTAACGATTTTGAAATGATAAACTCCCCCAACCTAAACCCTTAGAGATGCATTAAGTCCTGGTATTACATTCAGCGAGGTGAAGGTTGCAGCAGCCCCTCACACTATGGGATGAAGTGTGTGTGTGTGTGTGTGTGTGTGTGTGTGTGTGTGTGTGTGTGTGTGTGTGTGTGGATACGTGCGTGCGTGTGTGTGTCTGTGGACGTATATGAGCATATGTCTGAGAGGAAGACAGACAGAGACACAGAGTTATATTGTACGGGTAGGGGAGGGGCTGGATGAGTTGATTTGCAGCAATTAACCATTTTGGAGCCTGAAGCCAGTGGATTTACACACAGAGGGAAGGATTGATTGTTTAGGCCATGAGATTCACAATTGCATTTGTTCGCCGCCGCATAACAAATACACAATCAAAGAGCACAAGGGTTAGGACCCAACCGAGGGGTGCAGCGGATACTACCGGTTCAAGTGTGTGTGTGTGTGTGTGTGTGTGTGTGTGTGTGGGGAGGAGCACGTGTTTCATTCCGTTGAGTGTACTTCATACATGGACACATGATCAAGGCCAGTACAGATCATAACACTGGCTTTCCATGTTTTAGCCTTTTTTTCTACAAATCACATTTAATCTGCATTGTATAAACAACATGCAGTTTACCACGCTTTCAGTTTGTGCGAAAGAAAGTCAAATCTACAGCAAAGTCACTCCTGAGATGTAGAGGTGGCGATTTGAATGCTTTTCCTATTAGAAATATTCATAAAAATACCCAAAACTAACAATACAATACTGGAGCTCCCAGTTGTTCCCATTTTGTTTTGTTCTATCCAAACCTATTCATTCCCACTGAAGTCATTTATCTTTAAAAATGTTTAGAAATGCATAGTTTCATTCTTAAATTGGAGGAAATGTTTGTTGATTTGACAGGACTATGGTCTGCTTAAAGTGTCCATGTTTAATGTAAAAAGTGCTGTGAAGGTTGCTTATAAACTGTTTAATGTTTTACTCCGACAAAAGGACTGGCATACACTAAATTGTGAGTTTGAGTATGATGTGAAGGGTGCTGTCCCAAAACTCATAAACATATCAGTATTCACAATTCAGTATGAAATGTGTTTTAATATTATGTAGCGGTGTAAAAAAACTGATACGCTCCAGCCCTAGATTCTCTTCTTTAAACTAATGAAAGTCTTAAAAACATTCAATTCATTATGGACTGTACAATAATGTTCCAGGCCTTTTCTGATTTGATTCATTTTCAGCACAGAAAGGCCTTCTTCACCTACTGTACCACATATCCACCCTGTTGGTGGGGCCTTTCTGTGTGTGGAGTTTGCACGTTCTCCCCGTGTCTGCGTGGGTTCTCTCCGGGTACTCCGGCTTCCTCCCACCATCCAAAGACATGCACTGATAGGTTAATTGGGTATTCTAAATTGGCCATAGGTGTGAATGTGAGAGTGATTGGTTGTTCGTCTCTATACGTCCAGGTCATTATTGAAAATGAGAATTAGTTCTCAACTAACTTACCTGGTTAAATAAAGGTTAAATAAATAAATAAATATTGTGGTTGACTGTTTTATAAAGCTCTTTACAGAAACACTCTAATCAGCTGTAAGTAATTTAACAGTCTCCAACATTTTTATAAACAACTGTAATGTAATAATATATTTTTTGAGACTGATTACATTTACACTTATTTTGTAATGTAATCATGTATTTAACTAGTTTGTCTCCAGCACTGCCTGCATAGATGCATAAATGAAGAGTTACTAATTACTGAACCAGAGAACCTGGTATGTGTAGTACACGAATGTAAAAAAACAGACCTGTCTTTGGACCCCGCCCTTGGAGCTCTTAAACTTCTACTATCTGATGTTGTCATAATTCTAGTAACTGTTTTTAAAAAATGTTTTCTCTCATGCTGCTTGTTTTCTTGTGAGGGTTTCTTGTTCTTAAGCCTAACTCGGAGAAATTCTAATTTCAGTGAAAATACCTGATTAAATAAAGATTAAAACAAAAAAGATTTCTTCTAGGAATGCTCTCTACTAAAAGTACAATAACATGGAACAAGTTGTAACTTTATGGGCAATATAAATCCTTTTTTTTCCCTTTCATTTATTCAGTCTTGCTGGATAAGTACTCACTGAAAACAGCTTCGATGGTGTAGGGGACGTCCAGTTTATCACTAGATTTCAAGGCTCCGAGGAAGGCTGCAGCCTCGGTGGTGCTCTGGAAACACTCTGTGGACTGCTGGAAGCACTGACGGTTGTCCACCTCCAAGTGGACGATTGAGCTAAAAACAGAAAAAACCAAGAATATAGAAAATGAATGACAAATCAGCAACTGTTAAATGAACCTACAATGATAATACATTCAAACTCAAATCAAATCAAATCAAACTTTATTTATATAGCGCCAAATCATAACAGAAGTTATCTCATGACACTTTACAT
>JAPQRQ010000028.1:1040313-1050407 GCA_037367365.1 Apogon talboti
AACCAGACTCTCAAGCCAATTTACAGAAACCCAACATAATCCTCCAGGAGCAAACAGCGGCGAGGAAAAACTTCCTTATTCAGAAAAGTAAGTGAAGTAAATATTTGACAGTATTCTTGCTCACCCTTTAATCTGTAGGTGATCCAGCTCCCTTCTGGTTCGCTTGCTTCTCGTTGCCACATCATACAAACTCCTCTTCACTACATTCAGCACTTTGCCAGGAACCTCTGACCACGTTTCAACTGAGCGCTTCACGTTGTACTTCTTGAGCTCGTGGTCGTTGCCATAGTAGGGGTAAACCATCGTTTCCCCTTTGGCGTCTTTCCTGAATATCACGTTGGTGCGCAGGACGCGGCTCAGCTCACGCAGGAAGCCGAATGAGTTGTTGAGGAGCTGATCAGGTGTGATGAGGACAACTATGACCAGCTGACCCATGGCCAGCTTCTCGGGCATGTTGTTTGCGCAATCCAAGCCGTCCCACTCGCACTCAGCATTGTTGCAGCCCTGATCGCAGTGGCCGTCTGCGTAGTGGTCCTTGCAGTACTGGTCGTATAGAGGGCTGAGGGAAAACAATAAGAACTTAGAGTTGTAGCCATTTGGATGGTTTTACTAAGACTTACTGTGTGCTGTTATATAGCCTGGAGATAGTGAGAAATACAATGCAGACACACAAACACAAAACCTAAACGCCCTCATTTGGTCGTATAATCTGGAGTTCCAAACAGGAAAATCAGTAGTTCTTAGTTTTTACAATGCAAAAACAGCCTTAGTAGAAAGTTGCTTAGTCTCTTAAATATAACTAGATATAAATAAAGTGTCAGTCTTAAACTAAGGCCCATGATTTGGGGTCGAAAAGTGACATTTAAAAGTTTTTTTTTAATAAACTGGTCACATAAAGAAAAGCTTTTTACATTTCCTTCCTTGTGTCCTGAAATGCTCATTTTTCTTCCAGAGTTCAATTAAATCTTGCTTTTATTTTATTTTTGTTCCTTTGCTGAGATATGAGCCAAACCACTGATTAGCTTGTATTTGTTTCTAGTTGAGTTTTAGCTGTAATATCTTATTCAAAGATATATTGTTCATCAAAATGAAATTACTTTCCTTAATTTATTGAAAAAAATATACTTTACAAAATGATTTTTCTTTCATGGACAAAAAATTATTACCCAGGAACAAGGTTTTTTTCTGTCTTGATATAAATTCCAATTTACATTGCATAAATCAAAAACTATAACAATAAAAGTAAATATAAACATTTGTCAAAAAAAAAACAAAACCCAAAAAAACTTAAAATAATCTAAATTCTTGTTTTAATCCATGTTAAACAGTTGTGTTGGTGCTCTAATTACTTGTGTCAAGAAAATTTCAAGAAATGTAATAAATCTGTTCGAAATGCTCATTGGTATTAACTGTTAATGAGAAATCTGAGAAATAGTGTTTTCATTTATATGACAACATCACAAAACAGACTTGCTTGAATATTAAACAATACGTGGGCCATTTATTCACACTCTCTGTGACTTACTTGCACTGCCCCTCCAGGTTCAGGCAGTCGAAGCCGTCATAGAGGCACCCAGCGTTGTCACACTGCGAATCACACTTTCCATTATTAAAGTAGCGCCAGCACTGCAGTGAAGACGAGCAGTTCTTCCACGGATCGTTGAAGTTGAGTGAGCAGTCCCCGTTGTCCCAGCCGCATGCGTGGTTGTTACAGAGCACGTCGCAGAACTTGTTGTGCTTGAGCTCTGCTTTACACTGCGGGATCCCGCACTCCACTTCCACCTCTGACGGTGGTGGAATGTCAACGCCGGAGCCTCCAGGGAAGGTGTAATCCAGGATGTGGCATCGGAGGCCGTTAAAGTTGGCCGGGCAGACGCAGTGGTAATATGGCGCCTCAGTGGTGTATTCGCACGTGCCACCGTTATAGCAGGGGTTTGAATTACACGGGCTGTTGGTGGGCACCTGACATTCAGGCCCAGTGAATGATGGAGTGCAGAGACACTTGGGACTCTTGGGACCGGAGATGCAGGTGCCTCCGTTGTGGCAGTGGAGAGTGCCACAGGCCTGAGCGTCATATTCACATGTAGAGCCAGTAAAGCCCTGTTTGATAAGAAGAGAACAAGTCAGAGCCTCAAAATCAAACCAAAACCCCTTGTGCACTAAAACTAAAGCTAAATCAAACAACTAAATAAAAATCCTACTAAACAAGATACTGGATATTACTATACTGCTAATATACTACTAGATATTAAAATAGAAAGACACTAAACATGTAAACTCTGATGTGTGTGCCTCTGTACTCACAGGGGGACATTTGCAGATGAAGCCATGGGGGGTGTTACTGGCTACGGCACAGGTCCCTCCATTACGACAGGGTTTTCCTTTACATCCGTCGAACACTGTCTCACATTTCTGGCCTGATGACAGGGCAAACACAAAAAAGTCACAAGATTTAATCTGGAATCATGAAATTTGTGGACATAGTAACTAGATACCCATTTCATCAGGGTCTATAAAACAGTATTTTTTATTGATACAAAAGAACTCAGGTTTAGAAAACAGGCAATTAGAAAAAGTGACCATGAAGCGCAGTCCATGCTTCTTAAACCTGTTCACAAACAGACAGATGCATAAATCCCTCTGTGGACAGGCTGTTTACCTGTGTATCCGGTGCGACACTCGCAGCGGTAGTTGTTGGTGAGCTGGATGCAGCTGTGTGTTCCCCGCGGGTCACAGGGGTTGGACAGGCACTCGTTGACGTCTCCCTCGCAGCGTTCCCCTACATATCCCAGAGGGCAGATGCAGTGGTAGCCTCCAACTCGATCCACACATTTCCCTTTGTTGAAACACTTGGGCTCTTTGGTGACTGGATCGGTGAAGGGATTGCAGTCATCGATGTTGATCTCACAGTGCACACCTAACAGAGGTAAGAAACAGTAACATCAGGATTTGATATTTATGGGTTGTGGGCCATAAATAATTTGTGGACATAATCTCTTTACAGACTAAATAAAATAATCAATTAATTGAGTTGCAGCCCTAATAGCCAATGAAATTATCTATTAAGGTTATCACTTTGCCTCCACTGAAACTGATCAATATTTTGGTCGTATTCTTTCAAAATATACAAACAAGAAAAAATACAACTTTAAAATTTCTGCTACCAGAAGCATTGTTGAACTGTTTAACCCATAAAGACCCAGTGCTACTTTTGTGGCCATTCCCAAATGAATTTTTCTCTGTATTGAACCTTTCCTAAGTGATTTATCACCATTTATTGTAATATTATCCTCTGTATTTTGGGTTTTTTCAGTAAAAATCTGTTTTTTTTTCCTGTATTTAATTCACTGATCATGTAAATGTTCATTAAAGCTCAGATTAAAATTGAGGGTTATTATATCAGAAACAGACAAAACTGAAGAAAATGTGACTTTTTCTGTAAAATCTATCATTTACTCTGATTCAACTCCATGGGTTTTACTGGTGAATCAATGTCCACCTTCACTACGGAGCCGCTGAACGTCCAAATGGGTCAAACTGCATTTCACCAAGTATTTACATGGATTAATAGAATTAGTGGATCAACAGTATTAAACATTTTACATAACTAGATAGTTTTGATCACTAGTGGATGTTTGGGTTTTTCTGGGTTAAACTGCAGTGATGATAGTTACAATATGTGACAAAAGGGCCGTAAAAATTGGATGAACTTCAGATACAGATATGAATATTTTCAGTGAAAAACAGAAACAATTATGATAAACGATGTTCTGCAAGGATTATCACTGTATATAAATCAAAGCCTCAAACATTTTAGAATTTCCTCAGAAAATTTCATCTTTGTGTTCACTTTTTAAGTAGCCCTCCTCTCTCCTTTGGGCTATCCTACAACGCATATTTCCCTCATGTCAGGGAGGGAGAAATCAATGGCATAACTGACAAGTGGTGGATATGACTGAGGCAAGATGAGAGGAGGAGTCTTCAGACATGCCCTGGGTGCTGTTAAGCCCTAATTAATGAAGCGTGGAGACGAGGAGGAAGACGATGGAGAGGTAAACCAGTGTGGAGGAGTGTGTGTGTGTGGGGTCCGCTGACCTTGGGTTCCCCGGGGACAGGAGCATTTGTAGGTATTGATCAGGTCAATGCAGGTGCCCCCGTTCTGGCATGGCTGGGAGAAACATTCATTGATCTCATCAGAGCAGTTGGTCCCCACGTAGCCTGGCATGCACTGAGAGGAAGAGGAGAACAAGAAGAAGATGGAGGGAGAAGAGGAGGGAAAAGTTGAATCGATGTCTGACATGAAACAGAGATGTTTTTTGTTTACTTGGCTATTTTCTGGCCTCCGTCCTGCCAAGGCCAGCAGATCCTTTATTCCAGAGGAGATTAACATAACCAATCTGTTCGCCTTCTATTTATAAACAAGCCTCTTCATTAGGGGAGCCTGGTGATGTTGGAAGTAAAAGTAAACCTTATACTCTACACACAAATCCTCCCTCATCTACACATTCAAACTCATCCACAGAGATTCTGAATATATAAAGCATAGATTGTACTGTAGGATAATTAACACTGCACATACATTGGCATTTAAGCATCCTTTAGCAATTAAATTATTAAATTAACTATGAAGAATTAACCGGAAAACATATTTTAATGTTTAAAATGTACCCTCTGTACAAGCCATTTTAAATGCCTTGACTTAGTATGCTCTGATAAATACAACAAAAAAACCCTTTATTTCTTTAGGGTTGTTACCTTGCAAGTGTATCCGCCCAGGAAGTCAGTACAGGTTGCTCCGTTTTGGCAGGGGTTTGGATTACATTCATCCACCTGCTCCTCACAGTAGCTGCCGGTGTATCCGACCTGGCAGTGGCAGTAGTGGACGTTCCCTGCATCCAGACACTGACCGGAGTTCTGGCACAGATGAGCAACATCAACCCCTGGGAACAGAAGGAGAGACACTTTGAGTTAGTGTCGCTTTTGATTATATACTGAGAACATCAGCAGCAGCAAACTAATTCACACCCCGTACGTGACACTGCGCAGGCCCGTCACCAGGTATGAGGCTGCAGATTCCTGGATCTCTAATTGTTTTTTTTCCCCCTCTCATGCTGATGTTTTGCATTATATATGAACTAGAATGGGCAGAACAGGCAAATTCTCTGTATGGTCATATTGATCCGACCAAATAAAAATTATTTCGGCTAGTAAAATACTGGGATCCAATGACAGAAGGTGTGAACTGAACCTTATAAACATACAGGATCACAAAACAACTTTATTTTCTTAGAAATGCACTCCCTAATCATAGAAGAAATTAATCTCATTCACTATCAACAACAGCTGAAAACAGAAAACTCTTTTTAAAGTCTATCACAGACTTTCTTCAGGGCACACACATTAGCCATGTGAATGCATCAGGACAACAGGCTTCACTTTACAGAAGAGACCTTGCAATAGGTTGGATTTGTTGTCTATAGAAACACTGAAGAAGCACTAAACATATACACATAATTGCATACAAAATATAAACCAATAGAATATACAAGAATAAATTCAAGTTATGTACACATCAGACAGTAGCCACCATAAAACAGAGCATATAGAACCGATTGCTCTTAATTAATTAAAACGCTCAGGTTAAAGTCATCATATCAGCCTGAGGTCCCAAATAGCTCTCTTTGTCAACATTACCAAGTGTCTGAAAAATGATCAGTTCTATATCATGAAGCCCTGAGAGAAGGAGAAAGGACATGAAATATACTGTATGTCCATTTTAGAAAAGTGCTGAGGAAAACTGTATCTTTTGCAGTAGTTTAATTCATCTGTCAAAGCTCATTTGCTGTTAATAAGTTACACAGTGATCCACCTATATTAAAAACTGAACAGGTTAAATAAAATACAAACACAAAGGTGCATCTTTGAAATGAACTCTTCTCTTGTTTAATCTTAGATTGTCATCCTGGCTTCAGCCCTGGTACTGTGGTACTAATATGCATTTAAAAGCCTGCGTACACACTTTACAGTACTCGTAGGAATACAAGGCCAGTGAGGATCTAAAACCCCAGGACAGATTACTGTACCTCTTTGTTTGGCTGCCACCTCGCAGGACACACTTGGAACGTCGCAGTACAGTCCTGTCCAGCCCGTCTCACATTCACAGCTGTAGGTGGTGCCGGTCTGCCAGCAGGTGCCTCCATTCTTACAAGGAGATGAGTCGCACCAACGAACCAAATTCTGGGAGAATGAATGTACATAAATATGAGAATTGACATCAATAAATCAGGTGCTACTTTGTCTTACCATCATAACAACTTCTGTAAGGTTTAACCAATTCATCTTATCAGCTAAAGGATGCATTCATCACTGGGGTAAATTATTTTAAATGAATCTAAATAATAATGATAATAATAATAACAATAATAATACATTTTATTTATAGGCGCCTTTCAGGACACTCAAGTTTACTGTACAAAATTGTTAAAATAAAACACAATTAGAATTACACACATACATATATAAAACACATAAGTACATTAAATCACAGCAGATAAAAGTGAAACTATGGAACTGAGGAAGCCTGTCTGAATAAATAAGTTTTAAGCTTAAATCATCCTACCTGACAGTTGAGTCCGGTGTATCCATGTGGGCAGGTGCATTTGTAGGTTCCATAGCTGTCGTGGCAGGTTCCACCATTCAGGCAGGGCTTGGAGTCACATTCGTTGATATCATGCTGACAGTAGCTGCCGGTGAAGCCCGGGGGGCAAACACAAGTGAAGGTGTTGATCCCATCTACACAGGTTCCACCGTTGAAGCAGGAACTACAAATGAAGGGGATGATGCAGCAAAAGAGGATAGAATGTCTTAGACTGCAGAAGGATTCACATCTGATTTATCCACATAGAAAAACACAGAAAGAGTACTATTTTGCAACAATTTACAGTCACGTTTTCCAATGTTAGGATTTAGAGCAAGTCAGAGGGAGAAGACAGGCCTGGGAGTGTGGCATTTTGCAGCTGTACCTCTATCTACCACAGGGGGCAGTACTGGACAAGAAAAGTGGTGTACAGAAAGTGGCAGAATGTGAACCTGTTGATCTCATGCACATACAAATCAACCTTTTAATACACATAATGCCTGTTGATGCTCCCCCTTAATCCTTCAAATAAAAGCTAAACTAAAATGACAGTGTGACGTGTGGGCTGCGTACCTCTCAGTGCAGTCAGGTGTATTATTTTCACAGTGGATTCCGCTGAAGCCGACGGGGCAGGTACAGGTGTAGCTGTTCACACAGTCGGTGCAGTTGGCTCCGTTCTTACACGGGTTGCTCTCACACTCGTTGATGTCCTCCTCACACTTTGTGCCCCGGAAACCAGGTAGACAGGTACACAGGAAGCCGTTTATTTCATCCTTACAGAGGCCACCGTTGCTGCAGGGGTCTGGAGTTAAGATATTCATTTAGTTCAGCAATTTTGTAGATTCTGTACTTAGACTTTTGCGACACACTCAAAAGAGATTAACCCTTTAGCCCCTGATGTATCTGTGGTGAGCGTTCTGAATGTATGACTTATTTTAAATACTCACAAAAATTCAAATACTTGTTGTTGTTCAGTGTGTTACAATTCAGTTCATGTTCAATTTCCTAAATCTCTTACTAATGTAAATTCTGAATCTTTTTCTGTTATTCCACCCTGTTTTGACCCTAAAACACAGAGTAAAGCAAAACCACTGAAGAAAAGGAACACAAGCACATACTCACAGCGGCTTTTATGACGCTGAAACAGACGACAATTCACAGCAGCATGTTTCACTGAAATAATGTCTCAGGGGTTAAAGGGTTAAGAAGAGTAATATTCGTGGACTTACTAGGCTTGCAGTCATCAATGTTCGCCTCACAGTTGCGTCCAGAGAAGCCTGGTTTGCATGTGCAGCGGTAACTGCCCAACGTGTTCTGGCAGGTTGCTCCGTTACGACAGGGATTCTTCACACACTCTTTGATGTCCACCTCACAAGTTTGACCTTAATGAAGATGAGGGATGAAAAATAAGAATGCTCATCTTCTGCTTTAAACAGCAATTCAAACAGATGTAAAATAAGGTAAACGCTGTTAACCCTTTGACGACTGCCATTAAAACAGGCCGCCTAGGTGTCTTAATAGTTTCTTTGCAATAAAAGTGTCAGAAAATGTCTTTTTTGCAGAAAAAAAGAAAAACAGAAAAGTAGTAAGAAAATATTCTTAAATATATTCTAATACAGGGGCGTCAAATATACAGCCAAAACCAGCCTGACACCCCTGTTCTAAAGGCATAGATACATATGATGACCAAGCAAGTCATGTTGAGTTTGTCCAAAAACATGGATATGACATATGTATGTATATGAACATATGACACACTCCAATTGATTGATATCTGCATTTTTGCATGGACATTTTCAGCGCTAAACAAATGAAGACATAATCTTTGATGTCCTTGTGGACTTGTAAGGTGACCTTGGGTGACTTGAAAGGCGCCAACAAATAAAATGCATTATTATTATTATTATTATTATTATTAATATTATTATTATTATTATTATTATTATTATTATTATGTTTGTGTTTGGGCTTTGATGGACAACAAACCTTTATCTGAAACTGAAAAAACATATCTCAGCAGTTCTGTGTACTAATATACAGCTTTGTCTTTGGGGACAAAATGACAAAGTAGTAAATGTTCTTCAGTGAACATAAGAGAAAAATGTGTCGTGTAAAACATGTGGATCTAGAGTCATGGGTGTTTACCTTGCCATCCTTCAGGACAGACACAGGAGAAACTCTGATAATCCTCAGACTCCTTACACTCTCCTCCATGTCTGCAGGGTTTGGAGCTGCACGGTGCCATTAAGATTTCACAGTTTTCTCCTAGAACACACAAGCAGAGAGCATGCCATCCATTACAATAAAATACTAACTGCTGCTGCTTAACTTTGACTGGTGTGATATCACACAGAAGTCATGAACTTGGAGATAATCCAACCCAAATGGACACAGAATCATCTTTCAATCATTGCTATCAGTAGATTTTAGCCAGGGTCTGTCAGTATTAGAGGCCTGCGGAGACATTTCCCTATCTGTTTCCACAACACACAGCTCATACAGGAAGCCGGCTCCAGTTTCCGGCCATTGTGAAGCCATTTGCTTTTCTGTGAGACAGGAAGCAGGCAAACAGGAAATGTGTCAAGCACCCCGTTCCCACCCCGGGACAAGCAAAACCCCTTTATTATTCAAAGTCCTGTGGATTTTTCCAAAAAGACGACCCAACAAATATAAGAAAATTTGCCATAAACCCGTTCCATCATTATCTCTTTTGCCAAATAATAAGCACGACATGACATGACAATGATGGAAATATTTTCCAGCTCTCTTATCAGGGATGATTGTTTCACTGATGACTAAAGTGAGTCAGAGGTCTGGTGTCTTTGAGCCCAGAGGAAGTCTTGCTCCTGAACTTAACTCGACAGCTACTTCATTCGACAAATATTTTTCCTCTTTGCCTAATAACTTTAAGCACACTGTGGAAACCCATCCCCAGAGTGAGGAAATGCTTGAAACGTCCAGGCCAACATATGGGCGTATCAAATATTTTCAATAATATTTTCATACCAGTGTAAGGAAGGGCACAGATGCACTTGTACCCTGCGACATCATCGATGCATGTCCCCTGGTTGAGGCAAGGATTCGAGGCACATTCGTTGATGTTAGTCTTACAGTTTGGTCCTGTGGATTGAGTGGAAAATGTATCAGAAACTTGGATTTGCAGCATATAATGGAAGGCAGTATGGTTAAAAAGAATACACACAAACAATAAGCAAAGCAGCATCCACTCCATGCTCCTTCTCGTATGTCAGGGGCATCAAACTCAATTTAACTCAGGGGCCACATTCAGCTCAATATGATCTGAAGTGGGCTGGACCAGTAAAACAATAACAGTGGGGAAAAAAAGTACAATTACAATACAATAATGTTTACGTCTACAAAGTTTCATTAAAGACGTGAATAACATGAACAACCTGAAATGTCTTAAGAAACATATATGCAATTTTAACACTATTAT
>JAPQRQ010000028.1:1055207-1080333 GCA_037367365.1 Apogon talboti
GGGGGGGGTTGAGGGAAGAATGAAAGTTGCGAGGCCTCCTGACCAGGAGGTGAGAGACAAAGGAGGGCCTGTCTCCTCAATGCAACGCCAAACTGAGCCTGTTGCCTCTTTTGTCCCCGAAAACTTTTCCATCACAATGTGCATTCTCATGTCTTGCTTTCACCCTCTTTCACTTCCCCCTCTCTCCTTTCCCGCCTTTAAAAAGAGCCAGCTTGACCTTTGACCCCCTTACTATTCAAACTCCTTGTCATTCAAAATCAACCAGCAGGCTTTCTCCTTTTTCCCAAAGATATTTTCATCTCAGACTTTTCTCCTTCCTCCTCTCCTTGTCCACCCTTCGTCCCAAGATGGTACAGTCCGACGACTATTAAGATGCTGTCTGATGAAGAGATAACGTTTGGCGTCCCCTCCCCACCTCGCCCCTGGAACACACAGGTGGTTTGAGCTAAAAGACAGACTCAGATGCCACTAATCTGGTGAGGAAGTATTTGTGTGGCTGGCCCGTAAGCTGATGTCTCCCAGTGGACTATGCTAAAACCATTCAGGGTTTCTGGCGCGGCCACAAGTAAACACATGACTTCAAGACTACACCGCGTGTTTTATGTTTTTGTTTTCAGCGGAAATTGAATTAATACACATAACACATGTTCTGGATAAAATAACATGAATAAAAATCCTCTAAACTTATGAAAAGTCTGAGGATAATATTTATACAGGGTTTTTATTTTGATAATAAATAATTACTGCTTTATGAATTGTTGATTACCAATTTTTGATCAATTATTATGCTGATCAGAACAAATTTTGGGTTGTTTTAATCAAAAAAATCCCTCTGTTGATGTTTATCTCAGTCTGTGCAGTGCAATTAGAAATGTTTGTAATCAAAAAAATAAACCCTCCTGTGTCCTTTTTTCTACAGTGATTGTGATTTTTCACTACCAGTTTTAATTAAGGGCTTACATCAACAGACACAGCTTACAGTTGCCAGTGTGTTCAGTGTTTTTATGTGAATTTAATCATTGGGAGTTAGGAGAACACAGTGGATTTGCTTAAACTAACAACAATGTGTGGCTTATGTGTGGTTAATTCTAACCACACATAAGCTCCTAAACTATCATCGTTACTACACATGAACAATCAATGTCAAAAAAGAGAGAAAGAGAATAAACTTCAACAATCGAACCATAAAGGATCAGCTGTTTTCAGACTCTGAGGCGAAAACACTAGTCTCTTCTGTAAGCAATACTGCCAATTTCCAGCAGTGGGAAAAAGTTGGAGCGAGCTAGAAAAATCTTCAGCGGTACAACTTGTGTGTTAATTTGCCAGGATAGGATGCAAACTGAAGTTTCTTTCTAGTTTCATTACAATGCCCTAAATAGCACTGGAGACTGAAACCAAAAGAGCATAAAGCAATCCTAGAAAAAGAGGCTCTTATCCAGATGCACACATATGCATACGCACACAAACAGGTTAAGCAGAAATGCAAGCATGCATTGGCGGACTCTTAGAGACACATGCAGCCCAGCAGCCAAAGAGGGATTTATCCCCAGACTGCTGGAATCAGACATTTCAATGGCTCTCAGTGGGGTTTCCATGGCTATTCCATGTACAGAAATGAAAAGAGGGGACCCTCGCCTCAGGCCGGGCTCGCAACAGGGACAAATTTACATCTCAAGCAGGTCGGTTAAGACCCCTCCCCCTTCTTTACCCCTCCCTTCCTGTTTTGGCGTAACGGTCTGTGCGTCTGAACCCCCCCTAATACAACCACCCCTCCATCCAACATCCAAAAAAAAAAAAAACGTTCACCACGAACACTTGGTGCGACTTCCTCACATAACCCTCTCCCTCACTGCCGCAGATGTTAAGCTCTTGTGTTCACTCCTGTACCCCCCTCTTTATTAATTCTAAGGCTTCCTCGTTGGGGTGTCTCACTCTCTTCCCCTCTTTCTTTCTGTTTTTGGTTCTTCCATTCTTTCTCTCTCAACGGGAGGAATGCTGCCTCTCTCCACCCAGGCCGCCTTTGATGCGGCCAACTTTGAGCTTCACTATTTTCCCGAAAAGAAAGAAAGAAAAAAATCTCTTCCACCTCAATGATCCTGCTGAAAGAATGCAAAATAAAAAAAATAAAAAAAAACACATTTGGAGAGTTTGAAGAACCCTCTCTTCCTTTCTTTCTTTCTCTCTTTCCAAGAATAAATACTTGCATTCCTTCACTACCGAACAAAACATTAATACCTCTTGTACAAATAGTCTAACTCCAATCACATCTAAAGAAAAAAGGCTGCACCAGAACAACACACTGCCCTCAGAACAGACACAACAACCTAAAGCACAACCACAACACAGAAAATGTCATTTTATGGAGAAATGTTGTAGCCCAGGCTTCTATTATTAGCTCTCTCTTGTTCCCAGTTACAATCAAAAAAGATCTACAAGTTTCTGCTCACTCATCAGACTTTGTAAAAGGGATAAGAAACTTGTTTTAAAGTTCAAACTTCCTCAAGCCTTTCCCTATAGATTTTTTTTCTCCCTCTTTTCGCCGACTGCTGTGTTCATTCTGGGCTACCCGGGCCTGCGTAAGCCTGCCTCAGGGCTGGGATTAGTGCCCGTCTAAAGAGGTGTTTGTGTGTGTGTGTTTGTGTTTGAGAGTGGGAAAGAGTGAGGTAGAGGTAGCGAGAGAGAGAGAGAGAGAGAGAGAGAGAGAGAGAGAGAGAGAGATCGACCTCTGTGCCCCCTAGCCCCGTGCCCCCTCCCTCATTTACTCCCCCTCCGCCCCCGACACACACCCTCTGCAGCTCTACGGAAGCCTCACCTGTGGGGCACTGGCAGTGGAAAGTGTTGATCTTGTCGATACACTTGCCGTTGTTCAGACAGGGGCTGTTGGCGCACTCGTCCGTATCGATCTCGCAGAACTCCCCTTCGTAGCCTGTCCAATTAGCAAGGGAGGACCAGGAGGGAGATGTATTGGTTAGACAGACACAAACTGAGGACTGTTTTCACACTGATGTTATATACTGATGTAAAGGCTTTGAATTATGCACAACACTTGCATACTATGAATCAGTATCTCAAATATTGTCCTCATTGCTCATATTTTCTGGAACATTAATTGACGTATTAGGACTACATGTGAATCTTATTAGGAAATAGAAAAGGAAACATTAAGGCATGTTTTGTGAGGTTTAGTCATCATTATATATCCCCTATGAGACTCTACCACAGGAATTTAAATTAGACTTACTGAACATGGAGTGATTTCCACAACTAGTCAATAAATAAACTTTACTTTAGAGTCCATGTGACTGTTTTTTTACAAGACATTTTTACCAGGATTAAGACCTGCCTGTTTCATTTAAGACCTTTTTAAGACCATTCTATTTGCAATTTAAGACCGATTTTACCATGCTGGGAAAAAAAGCACCAAAACCAACTTTGGTGATGTGAATACAGACGCATATTAAGTAATAGGAGAAATTTGATGTTGTTTTATGCAATAACTGTGTGTTTTCTGACTAAGTGAATCAAATTCATTATTTTCAACAGGCTTCAAACAAATGTAACATGTGCTCTTCTAGGGCCTTGTTAAACCCTTAATCATATTGGGTGAAAGTTCCACAAACATAAATTTTAGATTTTATTACCTCTGGAGGTAGGTATATTTTCAATATGACATCAGAAACTGCATATATTGGTTCCATGTTGACTTTGTTTTGTAATATTGTTAAAGTGTGGAAAACAGAAGTTAAATATATAAGTACATACTGTATAGTGTTACCATATTGGTGTATCGTCAAAAGATTCACCTACTTGGTTCAATAACAATAAAGATCAACTTGTTCTTTTTTAACATTCCACATAGCTTACCTGGCATGCAGATACAGTGAAAGTCTCCTATTTGGTCCAGGCAGGTGGCTTCATTCATACACGGGTTCGACATGCACTCGTTGATGTCCAGCTCACATCGTGCACCCACATAACCCCGCTGGCATTTACACTGGAACGACCCCTTGGTGTTTATACACTTCCCTGCGTGCTCACATGGGTTGGAACCTGTGCAAACACATTAACGCTTTAACTAGTGGACGGCCTGTCATGTACATACAAGACCTAACAAGGAGTAATTAAAAAGTGAACACATGACAATGAGATGATTTGGGTGGTTTAGTTTTGTTTGATGAAGCCAAGCCAAAACCTTGGCTGTGTGTCATTACAGCAATAATACCCTTGAGGGTGTTATTTACTGCAATTATGGATGCAATTATGGGCACTGAAGTACCCATAATAACAGGAAAGAATGAGGTTGTATTTTGGCTTGTACAAAGGGGTTACCAATGCATGTGTTTTGATTGAAAAGCTTCTCTCATCGAATGTAGACTACGTAAGCCAGGATTTTATAAAAGAAGCTGAAATGTTTCCTGCAGTATTTTAAGTTCTTAGCAGATACTGTACGTATGTCAGGTTGTGTGAATTATTTACCCAGTGAGCACTCGTCAACATCCTGATCACACGACGCCCCAAAGTATCCCAAAGGGCAGGTGCAGAAGTGGTTTCCACTGACGGGGTTGGTGTCACAGTTGGAGCCCTTCTGGCACGGGTTACTGATGCAGGCGTCGTCCAGCTGGCACAGCAGTCCTTGGGCACAACACAGATTTGACTAAACTGAGCATCACCTCATAACTTCCATATGGTCTTTAATCCGTTTAAACTTTGAAAGGCTGCTTTTATGAGCTGCAACTTTCCAGAAACTATAATACGCCCACACACTGGTCGCTTTCAACAGATTCTTAGTCATTTATATATGAGCATTTTGTTGCCCAGTGATTCCTGCTGACTCCGTATTCACTTCCAACCTGAAGTCACAGCTTTTGTTTGACAGGAAACATTTATTATCTGGAAAAACAAATCTAATAAACTTAATAACAGTCAAAGGGACGTTGATGCGTTGCAGTTTTACAGCTCATGCAGTACATTTACTTTGAATCCAGTAAAACAGCTGAACAAACATTGCTGTTTTCCTTGAATTGGTTTATATACTCACTAATACACTCAGTATGAAACATAAAGGTACAAAATTGATTAATTTAATGCACTTCCAAATCAGCAACAATAAGTTGTTGTTATCTCTGCTGAATTCCAGATTCTAATTTACCTGTGGATGTTTTTTTTTCTCTATAACATACTTTTGCCATCTTATCCACACCTCAAACTTTAGAATATAATAAAGTGTTTTATGAAGTTGCAGCTATACAATAATTTTCAAATAAATGTTATAATCAATATTTTTGCCAAATTATTGATTCCTTAAATATGTAAAGTGGGATAATGTACAGTGACCATGTCATTATAGCAGAATGAGCCCCTTCAGTGTCCTGTTTCATCCTGTTAAGGTTTATTTCAATATAATGACCAACTCACTGTACATTATCTCTTAATGGTCAACAATCTGAGAACCTGAGGAAAATACACTTAGATTTAACAGAGTAGACTGTGGTTCTATATAAGTTTTTTAAAAACCATCATAGAAACCAAAACTCACTGAAGCTGATTTGAAGGCATTTACATAAAATTAAGTAAAGTGATTTCCTTTCTATTTATATAAATTAACTGTGTAAAATATGTAGTTTTATTTTCTGTTCCACAACCAGAAATGACTGTTCAAGTAAATACCTGTGCGGCCGTGAGGGCATTCACAGTAGAAAGAAGCCACTCGGTCATGACAGGTGGAGCCGTGGTGGCAGGCAGCGCTGGCACAGTCGTCAATGTTCTCACTGCAGTCGTCCCCAGTCCAACCGTTTACACACACACACTGGTAACTGCCAAAGGTGTTATGACAGGTGCCTCCATTCTGACAGGCATTTGGCATCAGTTGACACTCATCAACATCCTCTGTGCACAGCTGACCTGTGGAAACACAGGGGTCAGAGTGATGTCATGTCTGTTCTAATGACGAGCAGTGTTAACACGCACACATACTTATATAATTGTTACAGTACATACCTGTGAATTCGGGTTTACACTGACAGTTGTAGGTGTTGACACCATCCACACATGTCCCTCCATTCTGGCATTCATGACCTGGGCAGTCGTCAATGTTGTGGTTGCAGTTCTTTCCTGCAAAACCTGACACAGATAGGGAAACGATGTGTGTTTTCCTTACTTTCACTGTGTTGCTTCTGCTGCAACTGGCGACCTCAGATTGCCATTTACTCATTTCTCTGGTTTACAACAAAGGGAGCGAAACTTCTCTACAGTTAAATGTGCTCAACTGTCTTTCTCCTCCCTAGAAAGAAGGCAGCTGTGCCCATTTGAGGTTTGCGGCAGCTTCACTGTGTAATAACATCCACTCTACTATATAGTTACACAACAGGCAACCACTGACTGGACTAATGTCATGTTGGGTAATGCAAACTGAAAACTAGTACGAGTCATAACTGGCACAATACAGTCTCCATGTGCTTCTTATTAAAAACTTTTTCATTTTTCTTAAATATTGTTGCTTATCGATGAGTTTTAGACTTACAACTGACACAGGACTATATGTTTCTCTTAAAATGCTGCAGAAAATTGAAGTTAATTTCTTAAAATTAAGAAAAATGCAACAGGAACATATCTACAGATTATGAAACAACATTAGACATTGAGGGCTAAACCCATCAGGCTTATCTTTTATCCTGAAATGAAGATTTATGTTTTAAAAGGCAGGCAAAGTCAGTCTGTACGGAGGTGATGAGGAGATGGGTGGGATTTTAATCCTAACGAGCTTTGCCTCACTCTGCTATGTGAAAAGGATGTTGTCCTTTGACCATTTCCTTATGATAAGCTCTGATGCTTTCCTGCTCTCCGTTGTTCACATACTCTACACACCAGAGAATAAGTACACACATGTATGAACACACACAGGACACAACATAAGCAGGAACAGCCCTGCCTTAAATGACTTCATTGCTTAACCAGCAACTTAAAGGCACTGACATTTAAATCCAGCGAGAGAGCACAGGACACTAAACTTGAATACTTTTCACACTAAGCCATAAGAAAAATCACTATAATTCTTGTGGATTGATGTAGATTCAGTATTTAAGATTTTACCTGGAACACAGGAGCATTCATAGTTGGTGTCTCCCTTCTGGATGCAGGTGCCTCCGTTGTGGCAGGGTGACGGGTTACAAGGCAGATAGCGGCTCTCGCAGTACTTGCCCATATACTCCTGCGGGCACTGGCATTGGTACCCGCCAACCTCATTGATGCACACCCCGCCGTTCCTGCAAGGAGACGGGTTCGCATCGCACTCGTTGATGTCCTGTTTGCAGGACTTCCCCGAGAAGAAGGGCGTGCAGTGACAGATGTAGTGGGACTCAATGGCAGTGCACTGGCCGCCGTTGGCACAGGGGTTGGAGGCACAGGGGTCGGGATGCTGGCACGTTGTACCTGAGGAAACAAAGACATTATGATGAAATGTCTAAAATATTCTGTATGATTTTAAAATAACTACATGATTCTCTGTGAATTTTGAGACAGAATCAGAACAAGCACCCAGGGATTAAAATGTTAAACTCAGATTAATTTCGTCATTTTAGATTTTAATGTTTCCCATTAATGAGCAACAACTATAGATTGAAGCCAATACCAATGAAGTGTAATACCAATGAGAGAAAGATGCAAGTTAATAAATCATTATGTTCTCATTCCCTTCATTTGGACAATCTAATAAGCTAGTTACTTATGAATTTGATTTTAGGGCTAATATAAGGCTTTGAGCTTTAATGGACAGGTGTGATTGACAGTTAGCTTTCCATCTGATGCTTGGAGACTTGGATTTTTTTTTTTTTTAATTACATTCACAGCTACACATTTATTTATTTTTTTTTATTTTTGACAGACAGCTCTACTGTGGTTGAGTTGTACTACTAATAAAATGGTCAAAGGATTTTGTAAAGGTTAATGTTATCTCACTTTAATATCCTTTAATGGTGAGGGGAAACTGAAGGACCCAAGCAAACCATGGATTCTCAGCTGAACCCAGAACCTTCCATCTGTGAGGTGAAATGCAAAGCACTACGCCATAGCACCACCCACAAAGTACAACACTAATACTAATAATTTAGCTGCATCAGATAATATTAGCATTAATTCAGTATTTTATTATATGCTCTGCCTGGCTGTCCAAATACAGTCACTTCTGGTTCCAAAACAACAAGACTGCCAAAATAACAAATTCCAAAAACAGTAGTTCATAAACCCTTGAGCATCGTCATGGTGGTTATGTGAAGTTCTTGTATGCAGTCTAGGTTTCCAACCCTTTGAAATCAATACTGACTGCCGCCAACTAGGCTCTAAATGTGTACTTTTAAAACCTCTAAATGTATAACCTCATATTACATAACATGGCCATTCAATTTCCTTTGAACAACGCAAAGATTACAGGCAAGGTTCAAAATAACTGTGTGTAACAATAGGTCCTCTTTTCCGGTCTTGTCTGACTGCCCTTCAGTCATTGTTGTATTACCTGACCATCCAGGCGGGCATCTGCACTTGTACGACTGGAGGCTCTCAAGCTCGCAGGTTCCTCCGTTGCGGCATGGTGAGCTGATGCAGATGTTGTTAATGGGTGTCAAGCATCGGCGATCAGTGAAGCCCAGTCTGCAGGTGCAGCTGAAGTCCACTGTGTTCCCCCTGGACACAGCACGACACGTGCCGCCGTTCATGCATGGTGAGGTGGTGCACGGGTCACGAAACTGGCACCTGCTCCCGACGTATCCATCACGGCACCTGAGAAAAGACAAGCAGAGAGGTCAGCAGGGTTTTGGCAGAGGTGGACAGGTAAAGACTGAGCATACAGCATCTGTGAGGAGAATGAGAAACTTATACACCATGAAATCTCATCTCATGTAAAAATATTTTAAGTTTCATTTGTCCTGTGTTTCTTCCAGAAGATTCCCCGTTAGTTAAATGTCACCTTTAAATGTATGACTTCCAAACTAATTTATCAAATTTTATCTTGCCCAAAATCAAACAAATACCTTTCTAATGTAAGGACATGTTTTACAGTGTGTCTGAGTACAGTCTGACAGTATGTTTTAAGTGCTTTATTAATTATGTATGTGGTTCAAATGGGGTCATTTAAACAGTCTGTTAAACAGGCTGTTGAACCTTTATAAATATTCCTGTGATGTCAATAACCACGCAGGCATGTTGTGGTTGGTATGAGTATGCGCTGAGTGTTTTGGTTTTTTTTTTAACTTTGTCTGAGAATGAGAATTTTGTCATATACTCCTCCCTAAACTGAGACTCACATTACAAACATTTTGACACTTGTGCTGACTTGTGGTTTGAGCTTTGATCCAGTTTCGATGTTCATTGGCAGGCCCATCATCTAATTATACATACTGACTCTTTATTTACTGAAAACTTTGTTGAAGTGTAATTCACATTGCTATCTTTCTTTTTTTCATCATTCAAAGTATAGTACATAATAGAAAAAAGAAACAACCAGAATGACCTCTGACTCTTTAGACTGATCTTTATCAAGATCAATATGTATTTATTGCTATGTTAATGAAAGCCCTCTGTGGAAATGATTGACCTATAAATAAATGTCATTGCTTTACTTATTTTCCTTATTTTAACTTAGCATCACAAAGGGTTGATCCGGTCAAAGGGAATGCCCAAACACTATTTTCACCATTCCAATGTTTTTCAGCTCAGCACTGATTAAAGAGTCTACAGACAGCACTTTACAATAGCAAAGGTCATCCTATTGTGAACTATTGTGCTTATAAATCAGCTGCTTGGGCAACAGCCTTTACCAATAAGACCTGCTGATTTTACGACTCACCTACACAACCAATGAGAAACTATGCTTTAAACAGCACATTCATCTTGCCTCCGTCGTGCCCTCCCCTACTCTGACAATGTGTTTCAGGCTGTAAAACAGAGTGGCCCGCACAGAGGGAGGAGGGACAAAAACACCCGTGATGTTTCTCACAGGTTGTGTTTGAGTCATAAACACCGGTCAGAGCAGAGCCGACAAGTTCCCAGAGAGAGAGAGAAGGAGCTGCTGCAGATCACAGGGCCTCACTCACACATTTACAACTACAATGAGAGGAGCTGAAGGGTGTCCCTTGAGGATACGCACAGCTCAACAAAGAGGCCACACACACACTCATATATACACACAGTGAGCAGTCTGCTACTCACAAAGGAAGATTACGCATGAAGATTACACACAGGATCTTCTACGTGGGCAGTTATAAGCATACATACACAGGATACACCACAGGTCATAGCCGCAAAACCTGTCCCGAAGCTCAGTCAAATCATAATGCAGCTCTGAAGCTACCGAGAATAGTAATTAATCTGTACTAAATTTAGTGGCAACAGTTTTATAAGAAATCAAGGAAATCAATCATTTAAATAATTAACTATGAAAAAACTGCAATTTGTATGCTTGTTTTACATGGGTGTTTGGTAAGTTTCTTATTATAAATAGATTTCTTGGACCGTTGGCACTGATTCTGACACATTTTGGAAGGGATTTTCTCACACTTTTACAGCTAATAAAGTAGAGCTGGGCTACAGACACACACATACAGTATGTATGAACACATAATGATCATCAGCGTCGGCCAATATCAGCTTTGTATCAGCTGTTTCACCATTTCACCAGCGTCAGTGGACATTATTTATCTATTGTGCTTTTCAAAGGTTGTTTAATCCATGCTCATTCATCCGGTAGATAGTATCATGAGGGCTTAAACAACTAAATAAACAGAAAGAAGCATTGGTATCGGCATCAGCTACCAACCACATTGTCATTTTAAACATTTGTATTGATATTAGCCTAGAATTTCACAATCAGTGCATCAACGAGAGCGTCATACCAAGAGTTACACAAGAAGTTTCCCATTTTAAGCATGGTTAATGATTACGTTTTTGATACCCCTTGCTTCACAGGTCTGAGTTTGTACCAAAACAGGAATGAGGACAGATCCCGACTCATTAGCTGTGACTTATTTGTGCCAACCACATTGATTGTGTTACATTAGACCATCCCTCCTTCCACATTCTTACATTCATCACCTTCAGAGATTCAATACTGTTGTCAACACTGGGTGGCCAGGGAGGCTCGATCAGTACAAAAAACAAAGCATCCACTCAATAGCACCAGGGGATGAGAACAAAAAAACATCTGAGGAATTTGGAATTCCTACTCCAAATCCATTCTTTCCAAAGGTTGAGACACAAGAAAAGCAGTAATCGCGGCACCCTTCAGCAGCTCTCAGGGCTGAAATGTACTCGCATCGACCCTTTTGTCAGCGCTCATTCATCCTGAGGACAAGGCAGCGTCTATGCCACAGTGTTTGAGCTGCAAGCCAACATTATGGCAACTTCAAAGCGCCATGCCACCACATCAGTGATCGTTATTCTTCACTCCCCAGAGAGGATTTACTCAAGCATCAGACAAGAGATGGGAAGGGGATGAAACGGAAGAGACTGTGGAGCAATATCGGTCAAAAGCCATGAAGGGGGAGTTCTTTGCAGAGCAGGAACTATGAAGGAAATATCTTGAAAGCCTATGTGATATTTTTATTTGCGCACACTTATCATAAACAACAAAGCATTTTGAATATTTTTGTGTTTTCGTCCCGGATGAAAATAGTATCATACATAAAAACATCCTGTCGACATCAAAGCTGTCTTTCCACAACATAAAAACCTGCCGTCACATTGAAATACCTGACCAAAGCCCAGTGAGTGTAAAAGCCCTGAGGGTCTGGCTGGGCCATGTCCCCAAACATTCCCAGGGGGGTCCACACTGTGTATGTGTGTGTGTGTGTGTGTGTGTGTGTGTGTGTGTGTGTGTGTGTGTGTGTGTGTGTGTGTGTGCAGTGGGGGCCTTGCTGTGCTGTGGCCCCTCAGTGTGTTTAGACAGGGTCTCCCTCTCAGGGGATTAGGCAGCCCTAGGTCTGTGGCAAAGAAAAGAAAACATCACATGCTATGCCGCTCACTGCATAAACAGTAGTAGTGAGCGGTGGTATGTCACCTCATTGAGAAACCAGAACGGTGGCTACCTGGGTGTCACTAAACCTGTAGCATTAAAAACAGAAACCGGACTCCTGCATTTAACGATTTAAGACTTTCAAGACCATTACGAATGCAATGTAAGACCCAGTTGTTAGTGTGAGTGGGCTGAGCTAAGGCCAGTCTTGTGAGATATTAAAGCACAATATTGGGTGATAACAGGTGTTCATTGGTATCCTTTTGTTTTTCTGAGTTCCTTGAAGTTCCTCATTTGAGTGTTTCCTTGTACTATTAGGCTTCCACTTTTCATCTAAATTAATTGCTTGGTTGAAGCTTGAAATTTTATGCATATAAGTTGAAAGTAACATTAATATTAATAGAAACTACATGGTTCTTGACATATGCCTAAATAGCCAACCCTAGACCACATCATGACACACTAGCTGGCTCTGATAAATTCTGACCTGGCTGCACAGTTTGAATTCATGGATATTGGTTGTTTTGTACCTTTTTACACACTGTAACTATCGAAAAACAAACAAACAAACAAACAAAAAAAATGTCAGTATCACACTTCAACACCTTTAAAAGTGAGATTCAGGTTAACTTTTGAAAGTAGAATTCACTTCATAATCCCATCAATTTTTAAGACCTGCAATAAGCCAAATTCATGCTGTTTAACACTTTTTAAAGATCTGTATAAAGTGAGACACAGAGGGGCATCAAAATGTAAGTGTTAAGTGCAGACAAAATATGTCAGTATAAAATATCTAGTTTTTACTCTGTATTTTATTTAGATTTTTGCACTATATACAGTACCTATGTACTTAACTCTACCTAAAAGTCAGTGGAAACTCAGTAAATTCAAAGACGTACTTTCAATCACTGAATCTTTCGAGGTGTTTCTCAAAACCTGCACACACAGTACTTTGTCCTTAAATTGATTGCTGAATGTCAGATGGTACTTTAGGTGGGAATTTCCTGTAGTATTGACACCAAATGGAGGAGATTGGGGATGATTTTCAATCTAAGTAACATAAGTATTTTCATGCTGTCCACATAGGTTCTAAAAAACAAAGTAATATGTAAAAATTGACTAAATAAATTAACTTTCAAATTACAGCCAACTGCAAGTGTGACCAGAAATTATGTAGCATTACAGTGGTTATCATTTATGATAATGCTGCCACTGTTACTGAACACACTCCAGCTGTTAGGATCGACCAAAAACATTTGTTCAGACTTAAATAAAGATCGTTACAAAGCGCATCGCACGCTCAGATGCTCCTGTCTGTTATATCCTACTTGAGTGTATCTTCCCTTTAAAACCTGATGTGGCACAGCTGGGAATTCTAGCCCAAAATTCCTGAGCATCCATAGGCAGCCCCTTCATACACAGTGTAAATGTGGGGGGTGGGAGGGCCGGTGCAGTGGAGAGAAACAGCAGATTTGGCTGCTACAAGGCCAGTCCAGTTAAGCCCCAGCGGTGGCGGGTGCTGAGGTCGTGAGGCGCCACACGAGCTCGCTGGAAAAAGGCCGCAGGGAGCAGGTGCGCATGTTAATGAGCAGACAGCAGCTGCTGCCCCGGCCCCGGCCATTCACCCTCCCTCCGCCCGCCTCCCAGATCCCACCGCTGCTACCTCCTTCCTCGCCAAGGCACCCCATCCTACTACTGTCCTCGAGCTGAGAAACAACTGAGGACTATGGTCTGTGAAAATAAACCTGGCTGTCATTACACTGAAGTTTTTTTTTTAGACTTAATTCAACTTAATTAATCTCGAGTGAAAAAAAACATTAAAATGGAGGATCAGTATTAAAAAAACCATCATTAAAACCTTGAATAAAACAACAGAAAACGTGTACCTTGGATTTGGACTTGATACTAAAGTACAGGACAAGTTAAGATTTTTACATGGTTGGTATTTCATTTACTGCCATCACTCTCACTCTCTGTCACTTTGTGGAGAAATGAGGAGTGAATGAGTTAGAGCAAGAGAAAAGAGAGAGAGGGAGTGAGAGAGTGAGGGATGAGTGGCTTCATTGTTTTGGTCTCCATTCAGTGCTGACCACAAACCTCCTTTTTCCCCTCTTCTTCCCCCTTTCCTCTCTCACTCTCTACCCCTAAAAAAAAATCTTTCTCAGGATTCATCTTTCATTACATATGGCTCATCCCTGACTTTTCTCCTTTTTTTCTCATTATTGGTTGAACTTCCTCTGTTTAAAGCTGTATGGTCGCTGGCATCCGCTCGCTCCCCTCTGTGCACCTTCTTTTCCTCCAAAGCCTTTCACCCCCTTCTCTTTTCATAGGGCTGCCTTGATTTGTAAGACACTGCATTAGGATTTATGAGTCTCATCTGACTACTGTTCACTTCCCCCAAAACTTTCCTCCAAGTTAATCTGCAAAGGTTTAACGGCCTACTACGTACGAGGCCAAAAGCAGGCAGAAGCAGATCCAAAAAGCATGCACACACAGACAAATAAAGCAGCCTCGAAGAGAAAATAAAGGAGTTTGATTGGGTTTAAATGGAGGAAAAAGAAAGAAACAGAGGGGTTGCAAGTTCAGGAGGAATTTTAGTGTTTGCTCTAAAAAGCCTCCTGTCCTTATTCTTAACCCATGAAACCTCTGCAGAGGCAGCCTCACTTTACAGTTCCCTGAAAAAGTACTCACACCACCTTTGAAACTGGCGAGTAGCCTTCTTCGCTCTCGAAAACCAGCCGAGTGTCTCGCACTTAGGCCTAAAAGACAAACAGTTAGAGCCCCTGCACCCTTACCTTGGTGCACGTGGACACCCTATCCAAACACACCCTGGCTGAGGTGGTAGCAGTAAGTCAACTGTAGCACACGCTAGACGAAGAATGCTAACAGTTTGCTCTTTAACTTGGCGAGAGCCTGTCAAATACAAGCTCAGCGCAAAACAGCTCTTTACAGGCATCTAGCTTAACTGCCTCAATAAGATGGGGGGGGGGCGAGAAAGACAAAAGATATTCAACGACTTTTTTTATCCAGTCTTAGCTGTGTTCAAAACAAACAGTGCAAAGCAGCTGCTTCAACAAGAGAAATCTGCTGGCCTGGCGAGCAGGATAATCTCAATAGCAGCAGGTAAACTGGGCTGCTGGAAAGGTAAATAAAGAAGACATGAAAAGAAGGGCACAAATCAGAAGCTGAGCAAATATCAGGTGTTTGGGAGGGATCGTATAACGCCAGGACAGCAGTGGAATTATCTCTGCAGTAAGGCTGATACTGTTATTATCTTTTCTGTCATCCCTGCCCAGTAGCCTTCATTGTTCACCTCCCCGCTCACTTCTCTACCATCTCTTCTTCAATTGCTGCCGCAGTAGCCCGTGGCAACAGGTCTGCACCACTAATGGGATGCATAACAGGGCCGGGCGGCGGCTCGAGCCTACAGCAGATGTTGTGCTGACATCTGACCCTTGGCCAGGCGTCACTTTGAGGGGTTTTCCTCAGTGTTGAGAACAACCTGCCATCTGCCATCTTTCTGAGGTCACGCACAGACGGGGACAGGCTTTGAACACAATATATAAAATACACAAGTGTGCTGTATGCAAACAAAAACCTGGAGGGACTACTGATTTTGACAGCTGTACAGAGATCTCTGTACTCTATTTCTTATAAGAAGATTAGTGAATTAGGTTGTTCAATTATTATGCCAAATAAAGCTCTGTGGGAGTGAGAGTCAGCTTATGGGTCCATTTGTGTAAATGGCACAATTAGGAATGTATTAAGGTAATCCTTTACTATCTTTTTTTTTTTTTTTTTTTTTTACAGCACAATATAAAACAAGATAATCCCTCTTTAGGGTGTTGGAAAAAAGTACCTAGAAATTACAGTTGTGTTCCCAAATGGACATTGATCACATTACAACAAGTGTGATAGATAAGGAAATGCAAGTGCTGTCAAGCACAGTGAAGGAGAGCCATAACAACAAAACTGAAACTAAGGCTACATTCTGACTATCAACAAAAGCGGGCCGAATCAGATTTCTGTGATAACTGCACAAATTACATAGAATCTCATCTCTTCAGTTCCAATTTTGGCCACTTCCTTATATGGTCCTCAGTTATTTTGCTGCAATGTGAGGTCAGTACACATTGTCATAACACAGTTCATGGGACTTTTTTAACTGTGGAACAACATATCACAATTCTGCACTAGTGGCGATCACTTTGTGAACACAGAAGACTGCCGAAATGGTTCGATCTCAAAGAGTATTTGGGGTGATACTTCTGTTCAACCAAAGTTTGAGGGGACATATCATCATATCAGTGTTCTTTGATTGAAAGTTTATTGAAAGAAACGGAAAAGAGAAGATGAGGTTGCAGTGTCAGAGGAAAGTTCAAGAAGTTACAACCCCCCGGCTTCCATTGCACATCAATTTAAAAATGAAACCATAAACGCTGACTTCAGTGGCCTCCATGTTTATTTCCATATGACAGTGTGTGGTAACAGTTAAACAGCCAAATAAAAATCTGAACTGAGCAATGATTCCAGATTGACCACAAAGGCTTTGCAATGTGAAGTCAAGTTGGCTACATTTCCCAAATTTCAATAAATAATTTTGTCAAAGAAAAAAAAAAACAATAGCAACTAATCCAAAAGTACAGGCTACAACTACTTCTTAATAAAAATCTCAAATAAACAGGACCATTTTATGCTATTTGTGTCAGGTGTTTCCCTCAGTGATATAGATGTCCCTCCCAGGAGCCAAACTGTGTTAGTGGAGCATGTTTGGACCTCTGCCCCCCTGCCTTCATCCCTCCTGTGTCCCCCGTCACCCGTTTCATTTCCTGGCTGTTTGGTTCTGTGCCTGGGCTAAGTCCTCTTTAGTCTTGTCTGATCTGTTTTAAAAGCATTGCCCTGAGGGAGGGAGGGAGGGCTCTGTTCTCTCCTTTCCTCCACACTTCTTTCTCAGTTTTCTGCACTGTTGTGTTTTCCCAGCAGTCTAAAGTGGCTAACCACAGTGACAACTGCGCCATCACTAGAGGAGAAAATCAACACTGAACTCCATCGCCCAACTCGAGACTTTCAGAACAAAAATAGTTTGACCCAAACCACACCTGGCACAGAAATTAGCTTTTTGTTTGTTGTGGAACTGAAACCAAAGTTACCACCAAATCCCCACTGGCTACAGAAATTATAGGGGAAACGCTACCCCTCTCTCCCTCTCCTTACGTCTCTCTTCCTTTTCCTTCCTCTGTAATCGTACAGGAGAAGTGACCTGCCAGCCCACATCTGGCAGCCTTCATTAGAGACCCTGTTTATTTGGGAGGACCATTATGGACACAGCCCATGGGAAAGAGCCAGCTCCCCCAGGGACCGACCACTAAATGTGTGTGTTTGTGTGTCAGTGTGTGTGCGTGCATGTCTTGAGAAGTCATAGCAGCACTAATGACTAGTGCCACTGCCGCCTTTATGAGGCTGGGAACCACTTAAAGGCTTTACGGGTGTGTGAAGCTGTAACTGACAATGCAACCGGACTCTCAGGTTGTGACTGTACACAGCACCTTGTCATGTGTGGACCCGATAAGTGTTGTTGCCTGCAGCCCTTGAGGAAACTGTCTTTTTTTTTCCCAGTGTAAAAGATACGGAGATGGAAAAGGTCCACAGTCATTTACTCAAGTCGAACTACAGATAAGGATTTAAAAATGTGTGTAAAGGCACTGTCTCAACTTCTTCACTGCAGTGAGAGTAAAAGGTAAAGGCACTGAAATATACTCAATATAGGGGCTAAAAGTGGCACTTCTAACTGAACCTGTTATATTTATAATGTACACTTTCACTGGTTGTTTTTATGTTGTGCGTCTTATGTTAGTTGTCTGTCATGTACATTATGTGTCCTCAAAGTGTTTTTCTCCTTTCCATTTTGGTGCAATCAGTCTTAATGTTGGGAAGGCACACACTGACGCAAAATAAAAATGATGATTCTTCTCAGACACATTAAAATTGATGCATAACTATCCATAATGTTGGGAGAAATGTCAGAATTTACTAGAAAAAGAACCAGTCAAGTAAAGGTATCTGAAAACTGTACAGGAGACCCGTAATCGGAAATATTTTTACTGTGAAACAGACCACACTTGGTATCAGTGTTCGGATCTGCACCTCTGTTTAACCAAACAAACTGCCCCGTTCACTAATAAAAGGATCAGACTCCATTCTCCAAAATATCCTGAGTGCATATGCCAGTCATTGAAAGCTAAAAGCACACCTGGCAGACAAGCTGAATGGGCGAAAACCACAAGTAATCATGGGTATTATGGAGCATGCTGCTTTGTGGGTGAGTGCACGTCTGCCTTAATTGTTATACTGGAACCCACAGACAGGTGGTCTGGCAAAAAAAAAAAAAAATGAAATGAGGAAGTTTGGTTTGGAATATGCCCAGTATCTTTGTCTCATACACTCACACATAAGCTGGCTGTCAGTCCACTCAGCCTGCGATCAAAGTTTGTGTGATTTGTCTTGGCATATGCCAACCAGGGAGGCTCAAATATCACTAATCCTCAGCGCTGACGTTCCCCACCAGCATTCAGACAGAGCGCTCTGCCCATCAGCCTTCTCACCAGCCGGACTCTTGCCAAAAGGAACCCAACACCGGCAGCAGCGGCCATATAAAAGCCTCGCACTGTGTGTTTCTCGTTGTGTGATGATATGATCAGATATGGCACCTTTTCTTCCCTCGGGCCACTCCGAGGCTGTTTCCTGACTCTGAATGGAGGTGAGGGAGGGGCCGGAGTAATGCGGGGGAGGTTAAGATAGACTCATCTGATCAGAGCAAACAGAGGTGCTATTGAAGAATCTCCAGAACCGGAGAGACAAGGGCTCACTTTCATTCAAGTGGACATATATTATAGCAGTCACTGCACATGCCAGCAGAGAATTATTGTCTGTTATCTGAGACCACAAATGGTTAAAATCATAATCCTCCTAACAAGTTATATGTTCTCCTTCGGGCTGGAATGTCATAACATTTTTCACACATTTAGCCGTTACGAGCTTATGAATCAGTCATCTTTCTTCATAACATGGCATGTTAACTGCACTTGTGGTTGGTATTTCAATGCAAACTATTTAACTGTTATCCAAAGGGGGTCTCAGACTGAGCAATAACAAAATAGGTAGCTTGATGAATTAGCATGGGATCATAGCAGTTATCATTTTCATCAGCAAATGACATGACTCTAGAAGTAATCATGTTTGCAAATGAAAAATGCATGATGCTATATCCAATAATAGCCAATGTGAAGGCATTGAAAGGCGACCAGGTCTACTGGATCATTACATTTGAGTACACAAGTCCACAAATTATATAACATAGACCTTATCATTAACTACTTTGATTGATAAATGTTACATATTTTAGTTTTATTTACATAACATTAAACACCAACCATACATCTGCATATCAGAAGGTTTCACTTCACCCATTATCCATACAAAAATAATCCTAGGCTTTACTTATCATCAACACAAAAGCATATTCCTAGGCCTCTGCTGTTGATCTGATAAAATGCCTTCAGATTCATGTTGTTGTTGCTTTTTTGTCTAGTCATCATTATTCTAAACGGCGATAATGAACTGAAAATTATCTAAAAATGAATTAATATTGAGATTAATTCTTAGCTCTAGTGGTAATCTAAAACTCAGAAATGATCTAATCGAACATGTAATACCGATTTATATATATGCCAACACATTTATGGATATGTTATGTAACTCCTCTAGCATTTCCTACATTTTGGACCCGTACATAAAGCCTTTTGTTTACTGTTTCATTACAGGGACATGAATCCTAAAATGCCCTCATAATAAGACTCCTTGAGCTCAACATGCTGTCTTAAATCTGTTGCATTTTCTGATCGTGCTGACTAACTTGTGATGAAGGTATGCGATCTCTCAGCAGCTTCCTTCTTCACCCCAGAGCCGGCCCGGCATCTCTCATCTCCCTGGGCCGAAAAGAAGCTGAACTGGGATTTGCTTTGATTCTGGTCATTGTGCCACTGGAATTCAGAGTCATTTTCCCTGCCTCGGCTCTGTCACTGCTCTCTGCTCCTGCCAAGCATCTACAGTAAATGAGAGGCCTCCTTGAAGCTCTTTGGAGATAAAACTTCAGTCAGGGTCTCATTGAGCCAGGCCAGATATGAGAAGGAGATGGTATTTATGGTATGGCATGTCAAGTAGGCATCTCTGTCAGACTATATAAAACTGAAGCATCCAATACCACTTACTTGACCTCAACGTAACACCTGACTTGCAGAGCGGCCTCTTTGTGATTGAGAGTAAAACCAGCTCGTAATTCTGTCAAGAATGAGGATCCAAAGCACCTTCATGCACTTTATCATTAGAAAACACTTAAAAAATGTCAGCGTCTGTACCTTAAACAGGCCTGGCCATTTCCACACGTACAACCTTTTTACCTTATAATGCAAACTTCTGTTCCATTACTCTTCCAAAAAGAATTGATTTGAACTTCCAACAGAATCCATCTGCTTAAACTTACTTCTCACTGTTTATGTCCTGATAAGCCACTGACTGACTGTGGAGGATGTTCATCTTGGAGAAGACTTGCAGGAAGTTCTAAACTCCCTCTAGGTTTACAAATCTAGTAGGTAGTTAACCGAGTAAATTAAAACTAATCCTTAGCTTCAGGACTCTCAACCTTTAAGTACAGTGGTAGGATGTTTTCTACAGTTCCAGAGGAGGTTTTTCAATCAGATAAAATACCTCTGGTTATGATACCTGGGGGTTTTACACATCAAGATCTGTTTACTAGTCAAGATTAGTACTAACAGCCAATAAAAACAAATTTACAATGCCTCGTGTAGTTTTGAATAAAAAAATCACAGTATGACTTGAAACTGGGGACATCCAGTCTACCTGTATCCCATCTAATCTAATCATGCCGTCCTTGATTCTTTGAACAGTTTTGAACAGTTTGATTTTACTGAGTAGGACAACATTCCTGGAGTAAAAACATTTTAGACACACGGGTGGGAGAGTTATGGAAAGATGTTTGTTTTGGCAATGCTAACCCATATTACCCAGCATTTTTGTAGTTTGTCTAATGTAACACTCAAATAAAACTGAAGACACCTCAGCTTCTGCAGCAACACACGCCCTCACTGACTTTACTGTTGTTAGCAAGTAGACCTCTAATCTGCCCCCAATATGGACATTTACAAATGCAGACAAAAGAACACCTTTCTCTTTTCATGTGTCTATGATGGTGCTTATTGTTTATATAGCTCCAGTAAGATGACACTGACCAGAGCTTCTCAATCTCAGTTACTGTATTATTGCACTGTAATTCTGAAGGAGTGTACATTCATTTAACATTTTATAATTTTTTATCATGTATTCTTTACTGTCATTTAATTACACTTTTTAATATTTATTTATGCAAAGCACAATACATTGCTTTTGTGCATTGAAATACACAAAACAATAAATGGTTTTGCTTTGAAAAGTAAAGTACAAAGGCTTAATCAGTGGAGGTTATAATTCACCTCTTAGATATGTGTTAAATGTTTACATGGTGTTTAGTGATATGTAGTTGAAGTTGCAGATCACAAACATCTAAATACCCCCTACCCCCTCACATCAAATAGCCAAAAATTGAGACAGTTCCTCCTTAGAACTAGTGTTCTGTCCATGCTGAGCTGTTACTTGAGGGGTTAAAAACTCTGGTCCACAGTTAAATATAGTAGGTAGCAGTAATGTACACTCATGGCCAAAAGTTTTGGGAATGACACACATGAATTGGTTGTTTAAATGTAATTTAATTGTCACTAAATTTATCTGAAACCTATATAATGCTCCTAATTGGTCTTCAGTGTACCCCAGAAACATTTTTTTGGGGGGGAGACGACATTGGCAGCAAATTTTGCAAAACAAAACTTGTGTCATTCCCAAAACTTTTGGCCATGAGTGTACCTTAACGTTGGATGCCACCTGCTATAAAGCAGATACAAGAAGAAGAGGAAATCAGTTCTGAGCCACTGTAGAACCATATCAGACTCTGTGACTCCCACTATGGCTCATTATAAACTAACAGCAACTCAGCCATTCTCATTTTTGTGATTATATTTAAAGAAAACGTAATTCTGAGTATTATATTTCATTTGTGCAATTACACATTGGAAACACTGGACCTTTAAAATTTAAACTGTAAACTGCAGCAACAGGCTAAGAGCTTTCCCACAACCACACTGTACTTTTCTGATCTCAATCTGGAAAACAAATATTTTTTCCCCCCACACATAGAAGAATCTTGATTACAACAAAACAAAATAGCACCGTCACTTGAATCCAAAATTACTGCTATTCAGGCTACACAGTCTTAAACAGCGTCTGAGCTGTTTTCTTTCCCTGTCCTCTGGAAGCTCAGTGATGATTAACACAGTGAGAGAGCCACAAATGAATGCACACACACAGTCACACATTAATATTTGTGTGCCTGCTTAAACCTTTTCAGAGCTGTGAGGATGCAGGGAGCCCGTCATCTCATGCTCGTCTCCATGTTTAATTGGAGGAGTCTGAGGAGGAGGACAGTGCAGGGGCACAATGATGGCTTTGTGGCCCAGTGAGGAGGAGGTAGTGACGGTGGTGGTGGTGTTGAGGGGGGGGGGAGTGTGTGAGTGAGGGGGTGAATAACACAAGCAGACCAAATTAAGATGTGGCAGGAGGCCAAGATGGCTACTCGGGTTTTTTGCAGTCCTGAAGTTGTGTGTGACCTGGCTAGCCCAATCATTCGGCGGTCAACCAAGCTCCAGTAAGATGACACTGACCGGAGCTTCTCATGCCAGGTCCGAAATAGAGCCAAGAGCAAAGTGAGGCTATTGTTCTAAAAGGAGTTCTGGGCCGCGGCGGAGCGTATTAGTTGAGACGTGAACTGAAAACATCCCAAAATGCACAAAACTTAGGTTAATTTAGGAGACAAAATGCACAACTAGTCTCCATTTTTAGCCAGTTGAGCACCCACTACCATCTGTCCAAGGGAATGAGAGAGAGAAAGCACTGAAGGGCCCACTGAGGAGGGGACAAAATCCCAGGAGAGAGGAGGGGAGGACGGAGGTGGGGTGGGGTAATGGGGTGGTAGGAGGACAGGGTCTGAGGGTCTCTCTGGGAAGCCTCACCCAGATTAGTCACACAGAATTAATCGCAGTGGAGAACAATGGTCGCCGAGCTTCTGGCAACCCCAGCTGTCGCTCCGTGAAAGAAAAGAAAAACAAGATTTAGGGGGCTGCAAGAGTTTGTCTGCAGAGGGGAGAGTGCCACCACACCCCCTCTCTCTCTCTCCCTGTCTCTCCCTCTCACTGTGACCCCTGTCCTCATCAATGTCCACTCATTTCTGACCAGAAATAGCAACGTCGGTGTCAGCCTTCAGAGCCTTGCACATGCCAACCCAAAAGTCTGAGTCATCCACAATATTTCCTGCATCTACATTAGATATTAACTTCTCTTCACACTTCATTGTTAAAAACAAAAAAAGAAGATAAATGCAGACGTTAAACTTACTTGCACTCTCCATTCCCATCTGGTGTTGCTTCACACCTCCCCTGGTTCAAACACGACTCCGTGGGCATGGAGCATCTTAGGCCTGCGAATGGAAACTTTTAATACACCTGCTAAAACATTGACAAACTTTTTAAGCAGTGCTAATCAATCTCAGAACTTAACAATCATCTCAGAGGATGGAGAAAACCATCTACAGTACACCAAATATTTGTTTTCCTCAGGGACATTAGGTATAACTCCATAAATGTGGACTCTAGGTGTGACTCTTGCCACCTGAAAGTGCAGATTTTTGTGGTGTTGGGGGCTTGACACCAGCTTGGCAGAGGCATGCTTCTCTATGCAGCTGTCCCCAAAAAGAATGTTCTATTTGGCCAGTAACACAGGGTTGTGATAGCATAAAAAAAAGTACTACTCTGTATCCAAACTGCAAAGGCATGCGTTTACATACAAGTGAGACAAAGTTGACTTTTTACTGGGCAAGTGCGCAGCAGATGACTGAGCAAAGGATATATTAGTAGAGTTTGCAGAACACAAGGTAAATGTTGTTAGACATTATGTCAACAGGTGCATAATTCAAGTCAGAAAGTACAAGTATGGCACAGGGAAATATTGTGAAAACCTGCAGGATGGCGGTTAAAAGTTATGTAAACTGTTACACATGGCTGTCCATCACTATATACAAATGAATGTAGGTAAATATAACAACTCATATGGGTCGCTGCATTCATATTTTCATTTACATCAATCAGTAAAAGTTGTCAAAGTAGCCAAAAACAGAAAATCCCCGCCACTCACCTCGTGTTAGTCCAATCAGCGACAACAAGAAAGTTAGTTTAACAAAGAAAATATGCATTCCTTCTGGTTTAAAATACAAATCCACATGGGTTTTTTCATAGATCCGACGTGTGTCTTCCTCTCTGACATAAAAAAAACACAAAGTATATGTCTCAGAAATCGCTCAGTTCATCCTCAAGTAGATCCACAGGAGAGACAGAGAAAGTCTGCGCGAACTCCGGAGCGTGGGATGTTGTCACTTCAGATCCCGGGTGGAGAATGACTGGAGGGGACGCACTGCTCCATTCGCTGCTCCACATTGAGGGGCGTTATCCTTCCACACACACACACACACACACCCTCACACACGCACACGCACACACACTGGGATAATCACAGAGTTGTTGGTCCCCAGATAGACCCAATCTGCACACAAGACAGGACTGAAGTTTGGTTGTGTTTGGTTAATAACACTAAACTACACATGACTCACACCTGTGGATTCTTCAGTAAAAGTACTCAAATGTCAGAACAGAACTGTGAGAAAAAGGTTTTAAATGTTTTCTGCCTCCACTGCCCAGAACAACCAACACAGGGAGATAAGGATATAAATACAATCAAAGCATGGGCGTAGGTTTGTATAACTTTGGACAAGGCATAAATTGTCACTACTAATATTTTGTTTATTTTCATTTCCGCTTGAGAGAATAATTTTGCACAACACACTGGGACGCATTTCCTCGCCCGAAGAGAGTGACTTTCAAGTTGAAAGACTGCGGGGATTCTCCGAGTCGAGTC
>JAPQRQ010000028.1:1086918-1104758 GCA_037367365.1 Apogon talboti
TGCCAAAAAAGACAAAATGAGACAAAAATAACATAAAGATGAAATAACATGAAAATAACATAAAAGCTGAAATGAGATGAAAATTATGTAATAGACAACTTTGGATGACTCAAAGACAAAGTACATAAAAACATGCACACATAAAAAACAGATATTTTCTATTGTATATATTGTACATCTGGACATACTTTAACCCGTCACATGCTGAACATGCAGGAACACACTATACACTTCAAACTAGGAGCAGTGGAAGCAAAGGCAGGGGTTAAGTGCCTTGCTCAAGGGCACGTCATCTAACAATTTCTGTGCTAGGCCAGAGAACCGACCTGTTGACCGTTTCATCACAAGCAGCTTCTCCAACCGCATATTCCATGACCCCCACAGCCAATAGAAATTCTTTTTCTGCTAAAGTCCTGTTTTACGCAAATATCTGTACTTCTATTCTGGTACAGAAAGTGTGATTTAGCCATTTCTACTGTTATTTTTAACCGATAAAGACCCAGTGCTTCTTCTGTGGCAGCTCCCAAAAGAATTTTTCTATCTATTTAATCCTTCTTAATTGATTTATCACCATTTTTTATTATATTATCCACTGTCATTGATCCAACTCCATGGGTTTTATTGATGAATCAATGTTCTTAAAGATGACCGTGTTTCCATGGTAACTACGGAGCCTCTGAACGTCCAAATGGGTCATATCTGATGACCATGAAAAGATGACAAACTGTATTTTACACCAATTATTAACATGTATTGATAGGATTAGTGGATCAATAGGTATTAAACAGTTTAGATCAGTAGATGCTTTGAGTCACCGGTGGATGTTTGGGTCTTTATGGGTTAAATACAGTAAAAGCAAAAAATATCTGTATAAAAGATATGTTGATACGTTGAGAAGTTCTGAACCTTATGTGTGGGTGTTAAAATCAGAGGCCGAGGCTTTCTGAACGACTTAGCCCCTACCTAACCCCCAAATAGTGCCAAGACAGTAACAGCTGATGTTTCATGAACGTATAGTGTTACTTCTTGGACCAACAAATTAACATCAAACAGACGACACATACTTGTCCCTACTCAGGTTTCACAAAGTCGCCCTGTGTCTCAGTTGAAGGGATAAACATGCAGCGATGTACATGCCAAAGTGTGGTTTGTCACAGCTCAGTACGCGTCAGTCAACACATGTCTAATGCCTCCAGTGATTTATGCCGTAAAGCCATATCAAAACACACTGGAAATAACTGTTAGTGTTTGTTTTGACCTGTGCGTAGTGAAGACTCTACATGCAGGTGATCACAGCAGACTAAAGGGTCCTGTCAAAACCAACAATGACTTTTCTGTTTTGTCTGAAAGTACTGGCACTTGTAGAGCAGTTCCACCCATCTGGCGGACAGAATAAAGCAAACCTGAGAGCTGTCTAACAAAGGCCCTAGAGTTTCAGAGTAAAAGCCCGGAGAGGTATTTTTACACCAGATTTGAGAGGACTGCAGCTTTTAGATTAAATAACTCAATAGACCTGTTTGCAGGAAATGGGACAACAAAAGATGTAGATAATCATTTGGGGTTATGTTACTGAAGAGCAGGTCTGCCGTGTCCCATCGGTGCATTTTATTAAATTCTTAGAACACTATAAAGTGAATTATTCACCGGATTCTTGGAAAAAATAGCAAAATAAGTCAAGTAAATCTTATTTAACAAAACAGTATAACAAATGGAACCAATGGAACCATGGAACCAATTATGTTCAACAGTTTCACCATCTAAAATATTGCTGCAGTTTTGTGCTTTGACAGGTACTTAAGACTAAGCAAAAAAAACACATAGAAAATGAACAAATTATTCACTATTCTTCAGGGTAATCTCAACAGTACTGGAGTGTAAATGTGTATTTTTACCCGCACTGTATTTAATGAAAATGGTCACAGAAAATGGCAGGTGAATTTTATAGTGGAGTAGAACAAGGTAAAAAAATAAAACAAAACAAAACATACTTAAAAAACCTGTCTCTGTTTACAACATAGAAAACTTCTGGAGAACATATGGGAGAACTTCTCGATGATCTTTGTTCCTCTGGGAGAGTTTATAGGAGAACTTTGTTGTTTTAAGAATATTTTTGTGGGGAAATTTAGCTTCTAAGTGGACTTTGCTCTTTTTGGAGAACAGAAACTAAATTGTCCTCTTGAATAGATCAGATGATACCATTACACCTTTTACTGTATCTCTTAGTTCATATTTACATCTCAGTCATATACCTTTATTCTACTTTATCATAATTCTTTGCATGCTTATATTTTATATTTCTAAATCACTAAATCTTATATAATGACCGATTTTACTCTCTGCTGTTTTGCAGTGAAACCAAGGGGAGTTTCCTCCTGACATGTGGGAACTCTATGGAGGGAACAAACTGTAAACTTTCCAGAGATTCTTACTCTAGTACACAATCAAGTCTGAATTACACCTTATCACCACAGGAACAATGTCCTCATTCAGGTCCTCAACATATAAGGAACTGGTCCAGCAACAACAACTTGGCACACACTCACGCACACGCACACACCTACTCTGATACACTTATGAGGACATTATAAATGGATTCTCCTGAGGTTTCCCATGACTTTCAACCCCCCTTGGATGGGGAGAGGCTAAACCCCAACACTTACCATGACCTTAACCCTAAAACTGATCCAAAAAAGAATGACTGATGATAACTTTTTTGTTTGAGCACATAAAGAGAAACTTGATGGACAACAGCATCCATATGTTAAGAAATTATACAATCTACAACAAAGAGCCCAGAATAAATAGTGTGTAAACCAATAGAGTAACTACTAATACAGACAGCATTTAAAACATTGTTTGAGTGAATTGATTGTTTGTTGAATTAAGTAATCTGAAGTAATCAAAATGTTTGTCTCAAATTATGTTTAATGTAAAATACCCAAATACATACAAAGATTTAGGCCAGGACTTTACACTTTTAGAAGTATAAGGTGAGAAATCAGTAAGTAAGTAGAGGTATCAGTAATCAGGATGATTTATGGAAATATTTTTAATTAATTAATCTATTAACAATAGAAACAAATAGAGGTCAAATATTTCCCTTGGTAACCTGAGGGCTTTATTAACTGTAATAAACACTCATCCATCACAAAATCTGTCAAACACCCTGTTAAAGTCAGGTGCTTTCCTGGGAGATATTTCCCATGATGCACTCTAAAACCTGCTGTGAATCAATGTAATGGAATATCCTTCCACAAAGAAGACAGTTTCATTGCCATATTGTCACAGACAGGTCCCACAGTATCAGCCACATGCATCCTACTGGTTTTTGCATCTTCACAGGGGAAAGGATGGCACTAATACTGATGGAAATGCAACAGAGGTTAGAAATCACAGATACTGAAACAATATAAAAGGATAAGAGAGTGAAAAAGAGTAGAAAATAAAGTTAAAACAGGACAAGATGAAGAACAGAAGGGACTACTGGTGGAGAAAGTGAACCATGGATGCACACTTGCTGTCCATGCGTCCTCAGTGTAATCCCAGTGTTGAGCAGAGGCAGCTGGGAGACTGGCAGCTATTCAATCCCTAATGAGCAACCATCTCCCTGACCCTGCCTCGTCCAGCTCTTCCCCGCTCCATCCCTCTGATCAATAAACCCCTCAGTCCGAACCTCCAGCCTCGGCTCGCCTCACTCAGGCCAGCTTTCCGCAATTAGGAGACGGGCCGAACATAATTGCGATGAAAGGACAAGAGCCTGTGTGGTCTGCTCTGCCATCGGCTCCACTGTGTCAGAGCCAGATGCCTTGTTGTTCTGAACACTGTCCATCGGTGCACAGTAAGAGGCTTTGTTCCCAGAAGAGATCAGGGAGAGAGAGGCGATGACCAATGCACCCAGACCAAGTGGCTCAGGGTCAGAGGAGGCCTTCACAGCAGGACGCTATTCAGTCCTTTGGTCTTATTACATGCATGTTCGTTACAGAAAATTATGACAATGTGTGTGTGTCTACTGCAAGCTGTAGCGGTAGATAGTGTTAATATTGAGACAGTGAGATGGTCATGTCATCAAAAACTAATGCAACTTCGATGAAAAAAACAGTTTAAAGATTCAATACGTGCAAAGAGTATGTGAAGTTTGTGTTGGAGTCACTTTTGTGTGTGTCTCTTACTTGACTTTACTTCTAAGCTAACAGTAGCTGGTGTTTTACGTGGCTGGCACTGAGGAGAAGAAAAATGGCAGTTAAAGATTTTTGGAGGCTTGATTTTTAAAATTTTTTTATCTTGTTTGTCTTTTATTCGGTACCTTTGGAAACTATACAATGACCGGCAGGATTTCAGTTCTAGACCTGTGTTTAGCAGAATAGTAACTTTGTACATCAATACACCTATAGGAAATTTAGTGAGTTTAAATGATCTTGATCTGAGTTAAGCCTTACAGATATCAAACATACGGTGATTCAAATGCATATTCTTAAAGTTCTGCACTGTCTCTCCTCTGGTCATCTACAGTGTCAAAGGTGTTCAACACTAGCAAACGATAGTTGGGAAATTGAGTCAACGAACATTGAAGAACTACCAGTTACATTGTAAAACTTTCCATCTCATAGTGGTTACTCCAACTTCCTCCCTCTGTCCAGAGACATGCACATCTGGGGCATACTCGGGGTAGGCTCAGAAACACCAAATACCCTCTTGAGGTAAGCAATAGGAAAAATCAGTGAATGAATGAGAGGTATTCAGTGTATGTTGGAGTGTGCAAGACTGTCTGACTCACACATGCTAAAAACCCACTCCACAGAATAAAACATTGACACTGATTCTATCTATCTATCTAACTATCTCTATCTTTCTCTCGCTTTATCAAGAGCAGAGAGAGAGAGAGACCTTTCAACCACATCTCTACAAATTTGCATGTTTACTGTAATTTAACAAAATAGACATGTATATACAACATAGTTTATGTAATGTTGGTATTTTTAGTTCTGTAACATCCATGGTATGTATAATAGGCTATATATAACATACAATGGAAGCATTTTTTTCTGGTTTGCAAACTAATTGTTTGAGTTGCCTCCTTCATTTGTTTAGGAGACATGTGAATACAAATTTGTGTTTAGGTTACCTTTAAACTTAAATATTTCCTCACAGTTGCTTTGCGGGTTATAATTTGCACACTAAATTTGATCTTAGTCATAAAATCTTACTTCAAATGTCAATGTGTGGTTTGGAAAATAGCCGGCACTTAACAATTTTACAGTTCATCATTTTAAGTGAAGGAAAAGTAAAGAAAAATGTATGTTTATTGTCTCCATAATATCATAATAATATCATAATAATATCTCTATTAATTCAACCTTTGCATTTTTAATCAATTCAAATACACACAAAGCGACCAGCGGGCTACTATTGAATGCGTCTGGGGACCACCCCCAGGTCTAAACCAATTACTTGTTCAAAGACACTTGAAATGACTAAGTATGTGTATATGTAGTTGATGTAGGACCTTTGGGAACTCCATATAATACTGGAAGAACACAAAGAAATGCTCTAATCTTTCATTTTAGAATGAACAGGATGCTGTAGGCGTTTTAAACTGCTTTGGGTCAAGTATATGTTTACGATGCATTTGATCATCCGTATGAATATTAGACTAGTATGGTCCTGAAATATGCTGTTGTCTGCGAGAGGAAAAAAAAAAACAACATTTCTGAATTTGCATAATTTGTATTTGCGTATCAGCTGAACTATGTGCCCTCGTTGAACCTTTCAGCACAGCTCATTGACTTCAAATGAGCAGACGGAGGCCACAGAGAGGTTTCAGGGAAGGTCAGCAATGGGTTCATTACAAGTAAAAATAGCCCTGTTTGTTTATGAGCTTGTTTGTCTGCAGTTTTACATGGCTGACTCGGTGTAAATTGGACAGGCAGAGATATGGAAGGCTGAAGTTTTTCTGTTGCAACACAAACACGGAAAACAAAAGTAATGACACAGCTTACAATGTTGACGAAATTCAGTTATGCAAAAAAGAAGGAAAAACAGAAAAGAAAAACATGGTCATGGAAAGTGACACCACCTGCTCAAAGAAATCACCAACTATCTCTTCATCATTCAGGCTTAAAATGCAAAAATGTGATGAAATGCATAAAAGTCTTGATAAGATCTTTTTCCCTTGAGTGGTACCACCATTATACATATTTGTTACCATTCACTGTGTGACATGTGAAGCTCTCACTCAAAATACTCCATACTCAAAAGCTAAATGGGGCAGTACTGAAACTGTAAACACAAACGTCAATATTAGTGTCTCATTTAGAAGTTTTTCCCAGGCTCCAAAGGAATTTTGTTCCTGTTTTTAAAAAAAGATACGGGGTTACATGGTAAACAATAGCCAATAACCCTCAGGCTTTTTTTCCCCTTTGTGCGACAGGAATGAAGAGGGAAACAAACCGTCGCCTGAGATGAAACAGGATGACAGGTGTCAGATGAATGAAACGAGACTCTGATGGTCTCAGAGATACTAAAGTGCAGGAGGGTACCTGGTCTACAGGGCCGAATTTCCACCTCGTACAGACACTAAAAAATCCCATCGTCAGCATTTACTAAACAGTCCCAAACAGAGAGGGAACGTCACATTCAGCAGTAACAGTGTGGGAAACTGATGAAAACCTTGATAAGACACTGAGAGGCGGTTGTAGGTGTGAATCTCACGTTTGATTTTTTTCCCTCATCCTGGTCAGTGGAAGTCTGGATGTGAAAACAACAAACATTAACCATTACATTAATGGTAAAGTACTTTTAACCGCCCGCTATATTCCCAAAACCATTTGTCTAGACTTGCTTTACTCTTCTGCTTCTCTCTGGGTTTTTTTTTAAAACAGAGTGTTTCCCATCATTCAGAGTTCCTAAACATACTGTATCTCCATTTGGACTCAATCTCCTCAGCTGAACTCTTTGCTCACTGCCTTTTCTTGTGCTTTATAGATCACAGTAGACTTCTGGGAATAACAGCCCATTTCCTGTCATGCAGCCCACTCAAGACATCTGATTTCCACCTCCAGTCTTCTGCAGATGCTGGACAGTGATGTGAACCAAATCATGTGCATGATACATGCCATCATGTTTGAAGCCATTTAATGCAGACCAGATACCAGTTTATTGTGACACAGGGAAACACCGCTGGATTCATTTGTTTCCAGTAATTAACGTCAGACGGTGCAGATTAAGAAGGACTTAAGCAATATTTAATGTGTCTTTCCTGTATTAGTCAGATTTGTAATGTAATGCATTTTATTCTATTGACAGGACAAATGTTGCTACAGATACATATAAACTTTACTGTATTTTTTTCACTGCCTTTACATAATTAAAATGCAATGTTGAAATTTAACCATAAAGATTGTACTCAACTTACCAGATATGGAAAGTCTGTTATTTTATGTATAACCTCCATTTATCTTCATAATGTTGAATTTATACATACAATACATGTTAAGCATAAACATTGATAGCTCATTTTTATTTGATTGAATGGAGTCTTTTTGATTTACCTACGATTTACAGGGATTTAGGGAGACCTAATAGCAGAAATGGGATATGATATTCATAAGAATAATTTCATTGGTGTATATTTGCCTAAAAGTATATATCATTCCATTGTTGTCACCTTAGAATGAGCTGTTTAAAACTACAGAGAGAGTTGATCACCGGCACTGTCCGCTATATTGTTATTCATGGCAATAAGGTCCTGGTTTGAACCTAGGGGTGGCTAACATGGGGCCTTCTGTGTGGAGCTGATGTTCTCCCTGGGTCTGAGTGGATACTAACCTGGCTTCCTCTCACCGTCTAAAGCACCTTCATAGGTTATTTGGTCATTTTAAAATAGGCGTGAATGGTAGTTTATCTGTATGGGATATGCTCCAGCAACCCACAACACTAAAGAGGAATACGGATTTTGGAAAATTAATGAAATTAAGGAAGAAGTAGGTTACAGCTACCTTCAAACCTAGACAGGTTTATCACAAGCTCAGGATTAATCACTAGTACTTTATATATGTGTTTACTTTTCCACTGTATTTTGTGTCACGCTATCTAAAAATCATTTGTCTTGATGCTTTCATTACTTCTTATGGAGTGAAAAACATGACACTTATTTATGCACCATAATAATTATACACTTAAGTGCTCAAATTTCTTGAAGACAATGGAAAATCTACAAAAACCAAGATCTAAGTGATGAGAAAGTTTTTTAAAAAATCACCAGTAATCAAAATACCTTTTAACCGATGATGGGAAAACCCTTCCTTTTCAGTGATCCATTGTGTGGTTTGTGTAGTCCTTGTTTGGCTGAAAGTGATAAGCCGCTATATGGGGTAATTCACAGCTATTAGCAGTAAAAGGGTGTAATAAACTTTTTACCTCTCCAACACTTTCTCACAGCTGCTGTTTAGGGATTAATGTCACCTCATTATGTGGCTGCATTATAAATTTCCCACTGTCGTTGGATTGTCTTGTCATGAGAGCCGCTCAGAGACAAATAGGTCTATATATGCACTGTACTTGTCTGTGTTTAGACAGAGGGGATATTCAAGTATCCTGTGAACAGCCTCAAATAGCTGTTTTCTTTTAAGAGCAGGATTAAGTACATAAGCAAATAGTAGGTCTCTACATTTTTGGAAGTGAAAGGGGAATTTTGAACAAAAGTGATGTTTGATCCAGCAGATGTATCCATAAGGCAACAGGGCGACGTGCACGGAGAAAGACCCACTTAAAGCACAAGAAGCAAAGCACCTTAATTGCAGAAAAGAAAACATTTACTTCCTCTACACTGAGTACGTGCTACTGGGAAAAGCGGCGCTGTTGGAGATTTTTGTCGGCTCTGTAACACGGAGGAGGAAGTACTGTATGTGCTCCAAGTTTGTGCACGTTGCTCCTTATCATCATGTTGTATTGTTTAAGTTTTAGGTTCTCATGATGTGTTCAGGTTTCCATCAGATAGCTACACTCAACACAGGATAATGTGTGAGTGATAATGAGAAAAATCTCTGATGTTTTCAAAGGATATATGGCTCGGTTACATCCGAATTATATTTCTGTAGGTGGATATTTTTTGTTTGTTTGCCTTTAGGACCCCGAACAAACCTGTTCATGTTCAATGGGTTGTCTTTATGTTGGGGGTTTTGATGCGAATATTTACCGCTACAAAAAAACAACAAACATTCATTCAGTCAGATGTGTCCATTGTTCATGCATCATATTTGGCTCACGCCGTTTTTTCATTTGATAGCAAAATGTGTTGTATAAGGTCACAAAAGGTAAGGACCTTGACCTTTGACCTTTGGCTATCAGAATTTAATCAGGACATCCTTCAATCCAAGTAAACAATTGTGCCCAATTTAATAAAAAAAAAACACTCAAGGCATTTCTGAGACGTCATATTCATTAGAACGGACAGACAGGCCACTTTTGGTAATCAGTTTTATATCCAGTCGAACTATATGTCATGTCAAACAATTTCTGAGATCACGGCTTGTTGTATGGTCATATTGGATATCAGACGTGATGATGACAGGTTGTATTAATTGCAGCATTAAACCAGATCTTGCTTTGGATAAGGTGTGAATATTCCTTATACGTGCAGACACCTGTGGTTGTAAATATCTTTTTCTGATTCACTGATATTGACAATTATTGAGGATTTAGGTGAATATATGCTGATAATGTTTGTTCCTTCATGCCTTTTTAAATTGTTTTTCAGTGTTTTGTAGGACGTTAATGTATGGTTCCAACACTGTCTACACAAGCTCTCTCCTGGTTAAATAAAGGTTAAACAAATAAATAAAAACATAATCTTATATAAAATGCATGCCTTTGACATGTCATCGATGAAATGTCGAGTCAGAGTGGTGGAAATAATGCATCTTTGTCTGTCAGAGCAGTTAGACAAAACTATCAGATTAAATAACTTTAGATTAGGAAAGGGCAGAGCGGAATCAATCATTTATAGGAGTGTGGAAGGGAAGCAGATTTTCTTTGGAATCATTAACCAATTAGCCTTTTTAAAATGAAACCAAAATGTCACTGAGCATATGGCACAGGCCTCTGATACTCTATCAGAAATGTTCAAGCTGTCATATACTAATAGGGAATATTAAAGATGTCAAATGAAGATCAACATGTGTTTATACCACAAAAGATGAATGTAATGTCCGACTTAAATTAATCAAATACACCTGGTTGGAGCATCTTTGTTGCCCTTCTTCCTTACCTTCTGTTCTGTATGTTGTGATTTTACACAGTGGCTTGAGCAGTTTTTGCCTCCAAAAATCTGCAAACTACTGAAAAATAGTACCACACTCTTCTTGCATCTCAAGCATGATCTGTACGTGCAGCTTGCTTAAAAATGTTTCCGTCACTAGCGTGTTAATAATTTGGTGAAAGGCCTCAACAGGAATTCGTGGAGCCTCCTTGTTTATAGAGTACATATGCGCCTCCAGACGTATTCAAATCACAAAACATTGATTTGAATAACAGAACAAAATCCCCACACCAAAGGCCCCCCACCTCGCTAAAAAGTGAAGTCTTATTGTTGTCCCTAAATAAGAGGTGTGTGAATTTTTTTTTTTCCATAGTGTTGAGCGTCACGCTAAACCCCTCAGGTGCTTCATTGTCCCACAAAACTCCGGGTTTCCTTGCTCTTTGTGTGGCAATGTGTCACGAGCTCCCGCACCGTTCTCATGAAGACATTACACAGCAGCACACAGAGGAGCACTAATCCTCACCCTTCCTTCCCTCGCCTAAACCACAATTATGAGATTAGTGCCACAAACAAGCAGCGCACACAATCACACACACACACACACATAAAGAGCATTAGAGCTAGCAGGCATATTGTCCAAACTTTAAGAACTTGAAGAGGCATTAGATCTTACAACAATAAACCGGAGAGCATCAAAGTCTCGGGTAAACAGTTATTTTCCAGCATATATTTTTCTTGCAAAGAAATTCAGTGGGAAAAAGGGAAATAAGGAGGGTATTTGTATGTACTTAGCAGATATAGAAATAGAGTGGGAAACTACAAAAAGTCCCTAATGAGAGACAGATAGAAAGTCCCCTTCTGCAGAAATAGTGACCTTGCACTAGTTAAGTCCATATCACTAACCCCGGCTCACAGACTTGACATGGAGCTATTTCATTCCCATGACTGGACTGCAGATATTTACCCACAATCCCACAGGGTCATGGAGCCAGTCTGTCCCAGCTGCACTGATACTTTGGCCCCTTTGGCCTCTCGCATCATGTCCCTCTTATCACCGCTACATCAGAGGAGCGCAGATATCGTATTAGTCATCTTTCATTGTGCTAATGACAGGCTGAGAACAGACAACATAAAGCAGAGCGAGAAAACTGTGATGGAACTTTAATTAAAGATTCACTGAGGAAGACTAATGTGTGCTTGTGTACAAATGAGGCCCTATGTGCTAGCCAGCATGAAGAGGATTAATGTAATGTAAGGTAATGTGCACAAATGTGAAATTTGTGTTAGCCTTTCTTTTGTGTAGGGAGCCAGTCCCTTATTAATATTAACTAAGGCCATTTATAAGCTTTGACTGTCATGGTTGGCTACATCCATGATAACAGCCACAATGCACTGGTTTTTATGAGAAAGTTTTTATACTTGGCATTAAGTAATTTCACAAGTTGACTGACTCCCGACACAAACTTCACATATGTGCCCAAACATAGTTACATTTTCCATATTGAAACATTAAAATGTACATGAAATAGATTTTTCTTTCTTTTTTCTTGTATTTTCATCAAACACTCTTAAAGTGAATATATGTTTTAATGTTAACATTCTATTCATCTTACATATTTATATTCATGTTATGTGAAATATTTCCTATGAAATAGTTGCAAGTAGAGTTAATAAATGTAATGTTAAATGCTAAGACTAATTATAATTAGATGATGTATTTATTGGTAAGTTAGCATTAACATGACACTAGTATTGGCATTAGATGCTTGACTTGCATTATTCAATGGTCGCACATGTTAAGATATCTTATTATTATACAACTGAATACAACATGAATAAATTGTCTGTCTACTGGTCTAAAAAGTATTAATTGTGCCTGAGATAGTGATATATCCCCACTGACAAGGCCACTAAACAAAACAAGAAACAAACATGACATATTTTTCTGAATTTGCACATTGTTGGAAATATTTGATGTAATGTAAGTACACAAGTCCCGTTGTTTGTAGAGGTTTTACTGCATTAAAGTTACATATGAAACCTCTTAAACCTTGTCTTCTCTTAATTTTGACCTAATATATAGCCAATTCACAACAAAGTGCGTATACTGTGACTCCTTAGGAGCTTAAAGAACACATACAACACAATGGCTATGTATGGTTTTTAAAAGAAAGCTATAATAGAGCGGATTTGTCCTCAAGTTACAGGAACGAACCACACCCTTACTTTCGAGCAAACAGGTTCCAATGGTGTCTCATGTTTTACTTTTACCTCTTTACTCCGTTTCCCGTCTCTGCTCACAATGTAATGTCTCAAAAATGTGTGCAAAAGAAGGGCCAGGCTCACATGAAAAGGAGCGTGGAATGCCAAAAGTGGAGCAAAGTGGGAAAAGGTGACACATGTACCTAATGTTAGGTGGTGGCCTTCATTTTACAGGAAGTGATTCAATGTTGGAGAATATGGTGCCTTTTGGTGATGTCATTGTCAATTTTGTGTGGCTGGTGAATACATTTGGCTGATTTATATGTTCTTTAATAAAGCTTAGAATAATATTCATCCAGCCTTCATGCTGTTGCTCATTGCTCTTAACCGGAATGGTTGCATAAAATCTATTTTTAGCATTGATGGAAAGTTCTGAGTTAAATTGAAAGTTCTAGAGAGGGGTGAATTCTGATAAATGTTGTTAAGATCACCACTGGGAATTAAACAAGCCCTGAGTGGATGTATGGGATTAAAATACTTCAGACAGAAAACAAAGAATAAAAGACAGTGAAAGGAAAGGGAGTATCACAGCAGAAACCGAAATCACATCAAGATGGGAGAGACTGAAACAAGGGTAAATTGAGGGATTATGAGCGAGGAGGAGAAATGCAGTAAAGATGTAGCAAGCATCGAATGGAGGAGGATGATGATGGAGAAGTGGAAATTGCAGAGTCCATTGGGAAATCCTAATAAGGGAAAGGCCACATAGTTCCCAAACTCACTCAAATACAACCTTTTTTTTCCTGGCTGCACCTCCAGCTAGTTGCCTCGGTGTAATGTTGGGAAGCTAACATTTAAAGTAACACATAATCCCCTTGAGAAGCCATTGCGCCCTAAAAACACAGCTTCTGATATTACTTTTTCCACTTGGACACAAAAATGGCCTTTTACATAATCGCAGACTTAATGCAATGTAAAGAAGGTTTTCACAGTGGACGGAGCACATAAAGCTAATTTGTCGGGTGGTATGCAGAGGCAGTGAGAGCTCTGTGTGCAGTAATTATCAAATATTTAAGGAACAAAGGGATGGTGTTCTCTGCCTGCATGGGAACAGTAGTTCAGAGGTGCGTCACACCATGTATTAGTAAAGCCACAAATGACTAAATGTATTCCTTTGAAGGGGAAATCTGTTCTGAGATGGCGGCTTTTAACATTGGAACTCAATTATGTGTCACTGCGTTCCTTTACTCTCTGTAGTGACTTTTTTTGTCATCAGCTACATTAACTCCCTTTAAGACCTCACTTTGCCTCGTCTTTGCTTTGATTTTATGACACAAATCAAGCAAAAATGTAAAAGCAGCTTATACGCAACTGAACTTTTTCATTGCTGACACAAGCTACAAGACATTCATTCCACTTTAGACTCATTTCTGTCCAAAAATATTAAATACAATAAGTGAGAATTGTCAAGGAGCTTAATAAAATATGCTAATACAATTCTATGTTTTGGCTAAATGAAATTGCAGCTATGGCTCTAGACAATGCCTCAAATGTTGATGTTGCTGCAAAGCTGCACATAAACATGGTTCACACACATCCTCAGCTCACCAGCACAGATCTATATTATCAACATGGTCTCTAGGTGAGCACTCAATATTAATATTAACACAATTCAGTATTGGAATGAATGCAAAATATGATCTCAATGTTCCCTTCTGTTCATGAGTTATGGTCTTGAATAATGGCCAGAATAGAGTTACTGAATAATGATGATGTGAACTTGACCTTTAACATTTTTGAAAAAAATAGGTCATAAATTAGTTTTATCCTATTATATATTACAAAGTTAAATTTATAGCCAAAAAATACACTTCTTGAGGTCATATTAACTTTTGTCCTCCAAATGCTTTTCTTTATAAATATATTTTATGGACATTTTTGGCAAAGACAGCAAGAGAGACAGAAAAAATGGATGAGATGGAAACTGGAGGAGATGCAGCAAGGGTTATGGAAGGTCATCGCACCAGGGTCACTGTACCAAGGTCCAGCATGTGCAGCACACACTGTACTAGGTGAGTCATTTCTAACCAGATCATTCTTGATCATAAGTGAGAGTCCCTCAAGGTGTCATCAACATATTGTATTCATGACAATGAGCCAGACAGGTGGACAACCATAAAACTGTAACCTCATGTGGGGTTCATGTGTAATTCCAGTAGAGACAGTGGCTGCCTCCTCCAGTGCAGCTGCACAGTCATAGCATAATCTAACTGTCTGAAGTAGCCAGCAACACTTGTACAGAGAAGGTGAATGTTCAGGGTCATCTAAAGGCATTCATTTGAGATTGTCTCAAACACAGCTGGACTGTCTATCAGAGCAGAGATGATAAGAAAAATATCACTAAACTGAGTCCACTGATAGAAGGCAAAGGGCTTCAGAAGCTTAAAGAACTATAATAATGGGGCAAAATGGATGCTGGGGCAGTAAACAGCGGTAAAGCTTTGTGAGTGTGTAGTTTAATTCAGACTGTAAACAAAAGAAGGAAGTGGCCCTGTGTGACTGGTTTGCAGGGACTTCCTGTTTGTGATTATATGTCCAAAAACAGAACCAGGGTCTCTGGACCTCCCACGACTCTATTTCACTCGGGGCAGGAGGACCACTGACCTGCTGTGTCTCGCTGTCACCACATTGTGCTTACGTAGCTAGGGAGTCACAATACTGGGAAGCAGCTGCAGTGAACATAAAAGTGACACATGTATGATGTTAATGACATGTAACACCAGCTATCATTAGTGTAATTAGTGTAATGGATAATGGGACAGGTACTAGTCCTAAGGAGATCTGGAACACGCTGTAACTGTCCTGCTGCGGAGGAGTTTACAAGTTGACACATTGAACTGATTCTCATCAGACGGACACTATTTATAGAATGTTGGCCGAATGTTTGTTTGCTATTTTTGTCTAAGTTGGGACTGTCATTGTATATAGTTGCACTCAGAGAAGAAAACCTTTGAAAAGTTGATTACATGATAAGATAAAGCCAGAGGCAGCAAAAGTCCACATATTCATAAATGTAGAAGCTCTGATTCAATGTCTTCAGTCAAGTACAAGTACAAGCTTTGAAATATACACAGAGTAAAAGTAAAATTTCAACCGACTGAACCTCACAGCATCAATGTCAACATTAGTTCTCTCTGTCGTGGTGTTTGGAATATGAGCTATGGTGCAAAATAAAAACATTATTAACAACCCCTCTTGAGGAAAATACTGATATTTGTGTTAAAATATTGGGAGTAATAGGAAAATGTCACCCAAAAATATTTTAAGAACATTTCTGCAAAGATTTTCTAAAGTATAATGATGATGTATTTGTACATTGTTACTTCACACATCTGCATAAAACAAAATTAAATACATTTTTGGAACCAGTGAAATTTCTTGACATGAAGCCCACTAAGTATGTATGAAGTATAGTATAAAAAATGTGGATCATAACTATTCAAATGCAGAAGAAGCTCCTCTGATTCACCAAAGACTGATTAGTGATGGAATGAAAATGTTACAGGACAAAGAGGAAACACACTTCCAAAAGAGGTGACATTGTAAAGCAAAAGAGGTGTGACAAAGAGGGAAAATACCTATTTAAACACTACACATAATACATATGTTTTTTGTGTTTGGGTGTTTAAATGTGAAGTTTATATATATATATAGATTTGTAAACTGTAATGAAACACAAAGAAGAAGTGGGAGCTGGCATCCAGATTTCTGTGGATCATCTGCCCAAGTCTTCTACATACTATGATGGTATTTACCTATTACTGTGTATCCATTTTGATCAGTCTTAGTATATCTTGTATTTAATCTTATTTTACTAGTTTTAGCATGTCTTGCATTTGTATTTGCAGATTTGTACAGCACTTTGGGCACTTTGCGTTGTTGTAAATGTGCTATATAAATAAACTTGACCCTGACCTTGATACTTCAGTTTAGACTAGATGTACTCGACAAAGCAGTAGTTACCTTAGAAATAGTATGTATGAATCCTTTAAAATTGTGCTACATGGAAACAAGTAATACTAAAAGAACTACTCACATTACCAAAAAGATTAATGATATTGGAATAAAGTAGTTTTTATTAGGTCAAAGTTTCATTCTTGCACTTGTTGAATTAGCCATACTGATTGAGGTTGTTTTTTTTTGTTTGTTTTTTTTTAAGAAAAATCCCCACAATACATTTTGCTGCTATACCTTCCTGCTGCCGTCTCCTTCCCTTAACCTTGCTACTACAGGAAAATAGGAGCCAAAGACTCTAGCCTGTATTTCCTCACATTGGGCAACATAATCTACACTTTAACAATAAAAAGTCAGTAAGCCCTCCTCCCTCCTTAAAAACAATACCGCAACACCAGGACACATTAATCTGTGCTTGAAACACTAAGGAAATAATACGACTGCAATACAATGGACTATTTTCCTTCCCTCAGGTACACTTTGCATCTTACTGGACAGCACGTTTGTAAGTCTCTTGGGTGGACGTGAGGTGAATTTGGGGAAATAAGTCAATCTAGTGTTAACATGGGAATACAGACAAAGGAATGATACAAGCCTTGGTGTATGATTCTTTTACAGAGTCAGAAAATTGAAGACATGAAATTATCACACGACATGTGCTAATCATGCCACTCAACAAACATCCTAAGCCGAATAGAATGGAATAGAATAGAATAGAATAGAATAGAATAGAATATACTTTATTGTCATTGCAAAATACATTTTACAGTGCAACAAAATTTGGTTCTCAACCATCATAAATCTTTCTTCCTTCATAGTAGATCTTACATTTTGATTATATACTGTGAACCACACCACAGTATGTCTTGTCCTTTATAGACCTATAGCTAAATTAGGCCTGGGCAGTCTTGTCCATCTAATTAGAGTCCCACAGGGAATGTGAGAGTACAGGGGTCAGTTCTTTTCCCGTCCATAAAGATTGTTACAGGCCTGTAAACCGGCACGTATTAAACAAGCCAGTGTAATTGGAAATAGCTTTGGCTGTAGTAATTGTGTGGAAAAAGAAACAAAACCTAAGGGATATCTGAACAAGCTCAAGATGACTTGTTTGGGACTGTGTGGATCCTTTGGATGCTCAGTGGACACATGGTGGGAGGAGTGTGGGAGAGTTTGAGTTCAGAGGTCACTTTCACAAAGTTAGATTGTGACTCTTGTGTTTCTTATTACTAATTGTGTGAGTTAAGCATCTAAGTATGTTCTCTGGAAGAAGACAGCACATTTACAGGATGTTGAGATAGACAGATAGATAGATAGATAGATAGATAGATAGATAGATAGATAGATAGATAGATAGATAGATAGATAGATA
>JAPQRQ010000028.1:1133332-1175642 GCA_037367365.1 Apogon talboti
ATACACTTTAAACTAATAAGATACTTATTATTATTATCATTATTATTATTATTATTATTACTACTTTGCCACTTGTTTCTGGTAGTACTTTCCAATGTGCAATTGCAATTTTTTTCCACTACAGTTTTTTATAGTTATGTTATTGTATTGCTTTTTTATTGCTTTTTTCTTGTGGTGTTTCTTGTGTGTATATTCAGTGCTGTGCTGCTAATCTATTCTAATCTAATCTAATCTAATTTGCTGCCCTTGTGTTCAGGAATAACACATTTGGTTATCACATCTGTAGTGGGAACATTTCAAACAGCAGCAAAGACACAATGTTTCAATCAAGGCACAACACTGTCACTTAGAAAGGACAGGAGACTTGAGAACTGATTGTCATAGGTTGTGTTTTCTACATGTTTATTGATACATCCCATCTTAACTTCCTTTGGTTTAATAAAGGTGTAACAGTCAAGTAGCTTCACATATGACAATGAACAGGTGACTGAAACAAGTTGTGTGACACCCACATAATACATAATATTTCCCGATAAATGAAAGTATCCTTGGCTGTTTTACTAAATAAGAAAAGAGAAACATGTGACTTAAATAATTATTGATTATTAATACTAACATGGATGTAAACATTAAACCAAACACATTAACATTCCTTTAGTGAAAAAAAAACAGCATAAAGCAAGACTAAAGGTGTAGCTATAATCACCAGTATCCTCCAAAATACACAGAACCATGCTAAATCAAACCAGCGACCACTGGTACAGAAAGTGTAGCTCTGAAGTTATCAAATATACAACTATATATAAAAAAATATGTAGATGCTAATACAGAAAGTTAGTTCTATCTTTTTAGTACAATATTCTAAATAAAATGGTGTAAATAGACACTATGTTACATTTCAACCCTAACCATACAAACTGCCCAACTCACGATTGTCTATTTATTGTAATGTTTCAGTACTGAAACTACCTGTAATTAGAAAAAGGCATGTTTGTCAGATTTATAGTTTGGCACATTTCATTGATACATAATCTAAATACCATTACTTAAAATTGGTATTCAATTATTTCTGTTATTATATGTAACTTCGCTTATGGTATTATTTTTAAGCTTAGCTTTCTTGATGTTAACATATATAGAAGCCCAACCCCTCACTTACATCCCATGAGACCTTATTTCAGAAAATGGTGGTTAATGGTCAGAGACATTGAATTTTTAATCCCCTTTGTACTATCCACCATTGGCATATATGATGTTGGTTCATTTAAAAGACAATTTCACAAATCATGAACGTCACAAGTATCAGACTGTGAAGATACGTAAATAGAAAGACGAAGGTGAAGTCATGATGACTCTCTCCACAATCTGCAGAGAATGTTGTAATAAAATGAACAGGGCGCCACTCTACCCTTCCAAACGAGCGTGTCTGAAGTGTTCCTGTATTAGGCTGAAAATTTCCATATAAACATCTGTGAAGGTCATGTTATTTGTCTGATTAAACAAATGAAAATAAACTTGAAAGTTGTTTTCCTAGGAGGAACACTGGAAACTGGAACCACATAGGATGGTGAACAGGTTTCTCTAAATCTAAATTTCTGTTGACCACTTCAGATAAAACTAAGAATCATCTCCTAAAAGCAAACAAGTATATATCTGAAACAGTTTATCTACATTATTTATGCCAAATAATGAAGCCTTGTTTTGGTCCTGCGTGTCTTGGACTTGACTCTACTTACACTGATGCATTCTGGGAGCTGATTGGCCATTCTCCTGACTGTTAGTCACTGGTGTAGTAAACAGAGGTACAGGCCCTGAAGAGGAATTGGACACTGAATTGATATGAGTGCTAGTCCCTACTGACACCGGAGAAGTGGTGACCGGGTAAAAATGAACATCCACGGCTACATTTGTGAGCCCCAGGGAGACGTGGTGCGACAGGAGCAGAGGGGGGTTGCCATGGGAGATGCTGAGGCTGTGGTGGATGGGTGCTACACTTGGCTCCGTAGTTTGCAGGGTTAACGAAGAGCGCAGACCCTCATCGCGCCTTGATGGTGGAGAGGGGGAGGCTGAATGAGAGGGCATGGGTGAGGGAGGGGGCAAGGCGTCCCTACATGGACTGTGGTTGTCTTCTCTGCTGAGCCAGTCCTCAGAACACTGCAGCTGGATGCTGGGCTGGGACAACGTACAGCTCTTCTCCTCCTCCAGAGACGGGTCGATCTGAAATAGATGACAGCAGTCCTCATTAAGTCATTCAACCCACACCATATTTAATGAATTGATACATAGTCATAACTTGCGTAAACAAGAACTCTTTGGAATATAGTTTCTTTTCTTATCTCTTCAGGTAGTACTTTGTTTTCAGTTTGTTTGACAGATGTGGTATGTAGACAGAGAGGGAAGAAGAGAGAGACACCATGGTAGTGGTTATCTCTCTGTCAAATATTACTTTAGATTCCAAAATATAAATTGTTTCTTTTTTTTTTTTTTTTGGGATGTGCAACAGCTGTCTGGTAGAATGGCCATAAGTACATGGTTATTATTTGCAATTATTATTCATATGATTTGACAGATTATTTGCAAAAGTGCCTTTTCTTTGCTGTGGCTGTGTTGTTTAGTGTCATATGTGACAGTTTAGTGTGCAGGATTTTAGTTGGATCTTTTGAGGTTGCCACCAGCTGAATATCCCCCATCTCATCATCCCCTTTCAGCTGTGCACAACCTACAGTGGCCACTGAAACACATCTTAAAACATACAAATCTTTCACCTCGTCAAGTGTGTGTGTGTTTTTGTTCAGTCAAACCTTTGTGTCAAGAACTGGCTCAGGATAAGTCTCTACAGTGACTGAGTGATGATCCAGACTGGTCTGGTTGTCCTCCTGGAGGTCCTCAGATGTGGGCTCCAGCTGCACCGTCACCAGACTGGGACCTGGAGGTCTGGCACGGGTGTCTGAGGTGTTGGGGCTCTGCTCAATCACTGCCACACAGTCATCGTCTTCAAAAGCCCTATGCAACACACACACACACAGCACCATGGTTTCATCCAGATTTTACAAATACACTGTGCAGAAATATTAACACCCCATGTGACACTTGACATGTTTAATAGCATTAGGTGATGCACTATATATTAAATCATACACAATTTATTTTGTTGATCAGTGTGGTACAGATTAGTGTCTGTTAGAACACAATAATGGCGTGTGGCATTCAGGGACATTAATGTTGAAAGAAATCACCACTCAATATCTTGTATGTCCACCATTGACTTCCTGTAGAGCGACACTTCGTCTTCTCATCGACTTGACAAAGTTATCAACTGTGGCCTGAGGAATGTTATCATCATCTCTGCATTAATGGCACATTCCCGCATGATTTACAATATGTGTGGCCTGGTGGTATGTGATGAAACTGAACATTTGAAGTGGCCTTTGATCGTCCCCAGTATAAGGAGTGTCTGAGTAATGTTAACACTGTTTGAGAATTGACCATGTTTTATAATTATAAGACATTATGAGCTCATTCTCCTGTTACACAAATACTGTACATGGGGCGTTTATAGTTTTGCTCAGTGTAGATATAACATTTTTAATACCATTCCGGACTTCAATTGTGACACCTTTCAGTGAGGTGGCCACCAGCTGAATATCCCTCATCTCATCCCACCTTTAGTTCATGACATAGTGTAGTAGCATTATTTCTTTTAAATATTGTAACGTGAAAATGTTACCCATTATCCTTCTATTATTGTTTTCTTTAATCAGAGAACCATAGTTTTTTATACTCACACATAAATTTTTTAAATGCATATTTATCATATTTTCTATATTCTATAGTTTTTATATGCATATTTATTCTATCTTATATCCTGTGTATACATAGTGCCTGTTTGTACATATTGCTGCTGCCTGCTGAGCCAACTGCATCGATATGCCATTGCTGATATAAAATTTGGAATGACAAATAAAGTCTGTCTACCATATTCACCTGTTCTCATATGTCCGTCCTGCAGCTCGCCGTTCAGCATGTCGCACAGGGACCCCTAGATTCCTCTGGGCTGTCACAGACATGAAATTATGAGTTTATCATGTTCAGAATGTGAAATGCATTTGATGAAGTTAACGATCCCTTTCTGACCTGCTCGGCTGGTCGGGGCAGGTTCATTGGTCTGGACCACTGAATAGAAGGTAACAGTGATGAAGATGAATGCCAAAGACACACCCACTCCTACTACGATGGGGATGTCATGTTTCTCCAGCACTGGCAGCCATGACGGAGACTGCTGCGTCACTCTGGAGTGTAACCCACAAATAAAAGAGATTATTTGTCATGACAAAGTCAGTAAATGTCTGTAAAACCTCTGTGTTGCTACCTGGGATCATTGCTGGTCATGGGTGATTGGGACGTATTCCTCCTCAGTAGCTCTGTAGGCTCCGTGTCATTGGCTGATTCAGTTGTCTGAACTGGGTGATCATCTTTACTGGAATTCAGCTGTGCTCGATCAGATATATTAAACTGACCGAGAACAGGAACCCTCCAGGAGTCCATGGTTGAAAGGTTAGAGGTCTGATCAGCAGGAGAGATGTTAGAGACTGAAATCTGAGGCTTTAGAGACTGAGCAGGTTTGTGTTTGAGGGGTAACGATTCAGTTTGTGGCAGAGGTGACTGTGTTGGAGATAAGGGGGGCTGTATTTGGAGAGGTGTCTGTATGGTTGAAGTTTGCCGTGTGGGTGAAGGTTCAGAATTAAGGTGGGATTCTCCAGACGTGGACAGAAGTTGTGTTGAAGACAAATGAGTCTGGAGAGTTGAAGGCTCAGGACGGGACTTTGGAAAAAGACTTTGAGTAAAGGATTGGGATGGATAAGACAGAGCTGGCAGGTTTGTGGGCTGCTGATTCGTCTTGTGATGTAAAAGTTCAGCCGGGTGATTCAGCTTCGTCTGCGTTGACTCGGTATGGAATTGCGTGGATTGGTGTTTCGTAACCACTTCACGCAAATCAGTTTGTAAAGCAGAAGACAAGGTGACTGAACCTGAGTGGCTTGTCTTAATCTGGGTTACAGAAGTATCTCTTTGAGTCGTAGAGTGTGAATGAACGTTGGAAAGGTCATAAGGTTCACTTATCTGAAGATGTGAGGACGATTTAGATCGGCTGGTATTGGACACATAGTCTTTGGTGTCTAGGGTTTTGTTGGATCCATCACTAAACTGATGTCCATGTGTTTTGATTGTTGCTTTTGGAAAATCAGATGGGCTTTGTGAGGATCGTAGCTGCCCCTGTATCGCTGGAGGCTCACCGGTAGTTGGCATTTGAGTGTGGAGGTCTAAAGCTTTAAAGTTTGGATATGGTGGAGGGGGGAAAATAGGCGGTGGCATCTGTGAGACTAAAAACTGCATAGGGCTGACTGGAGGATGATTCTGTTGCTTTTGTGAAAGAAGGTGGAACAAAGGTGGTGTTGTCTTTAGCTCAGTTGCTCCTTCCTTAAGGGATGTAGAAACTGTGACTGCTACATTAGTTAGAACACCACAGTGAGATGAGGAGCCTGGCAATGATGAAAAAAAACAATCAATAAAAGCCTCTGTTTTGGAATCATGTTTATACTGAATGTGAGACTCTTACATGTGGTCTCAGTCCGACCGTGCTGATGAGGTTCTGTTTTTAGACGTTGCTCTGCCACGGACACATTGGAAATTGGCTTTTTTTTATTCATGTTCTATAAAATATGAAAACAGGACACAAGAGTATGAAAGGAACAGAGAGAGAAAAGGCAGTAAACACCTAATATGCAGTAACCCAATAGTTGCAAGCAGGTAAAAGGTCAAAAATAGCAACATTGACGATAGAGTATCACCACATATCAAGTTGGAAAGATGCGTTAAAGCCACACAAGGAAACATAACATATATTTTTTCAAAAATATTCACAATGTCATTACTCACTGCAGACAAAACCAGTCTTGTCTGCTTGCCTCTATCTGCTGGATAATCTTCAGCTTAGGACAGAGGACGGCATGAAAGAGAATCAGCAAAAAAAAAAAAAAAAACTTGTGCAAATGCTGTCAAGAAAGCACATTGTTTCTATATTTTTGTCACCACATCTAACAAGTGGTTATAGATACTGACCAACTGATGACAGTATATCACCAAAAACCAACACACAGCATGTATAGGGTTTACCCTTATAACGCCAATAGGGAAAAAATGATACAGAAATGGTGAATCTGTGCTGCGTACCTGTGACAGTGAGGACGGTACGTCTCTGATGCTCTCCTGCTCGGTTTTTGGCGAGGCAGTAGTATTCTCCTTCATCATACCAGTGCACTGTTAAAATGTGTAGAGCTCCATCTTCTGTATGAGGGCATTAAAAATTTTACACATAAGAAAACACAGTCATTGCCAAGTAAATTCAAGAGGACAGAGCTTAAGGGGATTCTGTACAGCAGGTTATGTGGTAATAGCAAACCATCCATTCAGCACAATGACTCACTTCTGTTTGTGACTCACCGTCAATGTATGTTTCTTCAGTTGGAGTGATGGGGATGTTCCTGTCTGCTCTGCCCTTAGACCATGAATATATGATGGGCTGAATCCCCACAGCCTTGCAGGGCAGGACCACTGAGGCCCCTATGCTGCAGCTCACCTCACCTGCAAAGCTCACTATGACAGGGCTCACTGCAGGGCGGAGCAGAACCGAGCCACGTTTTCAACATTTTATGCATGAAGTGCACCTCTGAAGAATATTTCAACTTGTTGAAGTGCATTATAGCTTAGTTATGTGCCCATAGTATACAATAAACACTTTAGTGCTCGATAGTTTTTTTTTTTAGAAAGAATTCCATAATTACATTCAGTTTATTGTAATTTAAGTACTGTTAAAGGATAAAAGACTTCTACATCCTCTCTTTGCCTGTGTTTTCAGGTTGTAGAAAATCTACCCCATGATGCAGATTTCTTTTTCTAATCAGAGTCATTTTCAGACTAGTAGGGGGGTTTAAATATATGACCTGGATGTGACTCTATTGCATTACTCCATGTCTTGGCACAGAAGTTTGGAAAAGGGGCTTCACTTTTCCATAATGCCATGAAACAACATTTCTGTATCAAATGCTGGTGTTTTGACCTTCTGATTTTGGCTACTACAGCTATAAGTGTTGCAATACTAAATATATAGTTAGCCAAAACACTGACTAATAGGGGATTGTGTTTAAATCTTAGCATAGTACAGTACAGTACAGTACAGCATATTATAGTGCAGTACAGTACAGTATAATATAGTACAGTATAGTAAATGAAATAATGACCATTGAAAAGGCAAAATATACTAAAACACATTGAGGACTTGCAGTACTTGTGTCAAATCCAAAATAGAATGAATTCTACTATTTCCATCTGTTGTTGTCTATTTCACCTGCCACTTTGAGCACTGCTGCGCGGTGACTTTGACCCTGTGTGTTGGAGGCCTCACACACATACACTCCCTCATCGTAGCTCCTGGCAGACTGGATGTAGAGGGTAGCATTTCTCAATCTGTACATAGGAGGAAATTACATATGGTCATATGATACATTATAGCCCAACTTTTTGGAAACACTGTATGTGTACATGAAGACTTTGTGCTGTATAAGTCTTACCCTACAACAGTCTTGCCTCCAGTCTGCTTGGAATAACCTCTCTTGACCCAGCTAATGGAAGGTATAGGGCGACCGGAGACCTGACACTCCAGAACCACCCGGGCCCCTACTGGTACCGTTAACACCTGGGGCCACAGGCTCACCGATGGAGGGGCTGCCAGGCGGAGACATTTATCACCTTGTCAAATCTGCATTTAGATCCTTTGGTAGAATGTATCTGAGTACATTTACACATATTAACACAAATTCTAGTCACATGTACTTCACTATTATTATATCATTTAAATTTTCCATTATTCTGTTCCAGACTGTAATAATACTCACATTTTTACTCTTTGAGATTTATTACAACTACTCTTATTTAGGTTATTAGTTACTTCTGTTATTACCCAACAGTATACAATAATTAAAATGAGTCCCACCAACTCATTTACCAACTGCAACATTAAGGATATTCACATTCATACACCAATAATTATACTCCACTGATTACATTATAATTAAATCCTCTGAAGCACACCTTTTCCTGACTATTATGTTTTGAACATTTGGAGGTATATTTTTATGCTAATGGTTTTATTTATGTAACGTTTTGATACAGGACTTATACTTATACCCTGGTGTTATTACTTTTATTTATATAAATGATCTGAGTGCTTCCTCCTCCTTGGTTTATGTCTGACACCAAAACAACAGACAAGACAGAGAGGTATTTCAGTGCAGTACCCACATTTGTTCCAACAGTCTACTGATTATAATACAGTGTCAGCATAAACTCTGTAGGGGGCGCCATTGGACCGATTATCTCTGAGTACCCCCTGGTTAGTTGTGCTGCGTGCTGTGTTTTGTCGATGTAATTGCATACTCAGTACAGTTATTGTTGCCCTCCTAGAGGTGAGAAATCTTTGAAGGTGGGTGTTGGCTGCTCTGCAGAAATAGCTTCCACTGTCAGACTCCTGGACACTGTTGACAGAATACATCAGAAGACATTAAGAAGGTTAATAGAATAATAACCATTGCAGATGCACACACATATAATGCTCTTGTTCAAAACATCACAGATGTCCCTCATCCACAGACCTGTGAAAGAAAAGGTCTCCACTGGGCAGCACAGCGACATGAGCTGCAGGACTGAGCAGCTGGTTGTTTTTGAACCAGGACACCTGAGCTGTGGGTGTGCTGAGAGGAGGTCTGCAGGTGACCGTCGCATTGTCTCCTCTTCTTATGCTCACATTTGTTGGCTGCTGGACAAAACTCCAGTCCATCTCTGAAAAAGCAACAACAACAACAAAAAAAAATAATCACAAAGATTAATTGTTACAGATCAGGAAGAAGATTCAAATAAACAAAAAGGCAGAAGAGTGTATCTAAACTCCTCATCTGGATCTAACTCAGTAAATAGTTCAGATCATTCCACTGGATAATTACTACAGTGATTAATATGTTTCAGTTCTTCAACCCTTCAACTGATGCATATTCCAGGATGACAAAACTAGGGTTCATCTGGATCAAACTGTGAAAGAGGGATTCAGGAAAATGAGACATCATTTACACACATGGATTGGACGCCACAGACTCCAGACCTGAACCCTGTAGAGACTCTTAGGGATATGATGGAGAGACTGTACACAGTGGTCTGATTCTCTATCATCAATACAAGATCTTTGTAATATATTAATGCAACTATGAATAAAAATAAATGGAAATAAATGATACCACAGCAAACACATTCTATCATCACAACTGTAGGTGATCCAATGAAATAGCAGTAAAATCAGTAGACATAGCAGTAAAAAAAAAAATTAAAAAATGGAATTACTACAACATGCATGTTAACCAGTTTGGTAGTAGTTTTGGTTGTGAGTTATAGGTCATGGGTATAGTTTTTTCTGTTTTTTTATTATTATTATTGACATTGTTTTGAAGTAGATCTGGCAGCATTGAGTTGAATGCAGACAATTCAAAATATATTTTACAATTTTTTTTGTTTCAATTTGTTTCTATCCAGGTCTAGAGAATGTCTGTGTTGCTTCAAATGAATTAACTCTAAATGTTTGCATGTAGTACCAGCTGGAAGTAGAAACCCTGGCTTGGACTTAATCGTCTCTTCCTGGTTGGATGCTTCACAGTGATAGGAGCCTTCATCGTCCTTAGTCACATTTCTGGAAACACAGACAGAAATGATATCTTGATTATTTCCAGTAGGAGTAAACAAAAATGTTCTGCATTGAGGCTTTCGACAGACTGATCTGCATCCATTAATGATCCAACTGCAGGTCTGATCATTATACACTGTCGCCCATAAAGTTGGAATAATTTTGTTTTCAGACACATTCCTCTATTTATTTCTATTTATACACATCAGTAATCACTTTACATTACATACATTACATTACATACTCTGTCCCAGCTACACTCAATCTATCAAGAATAACTCACATTATCACAATCATTTTATGAAAAGAGGTAAAATATAATTTATTCCATCTTTATAGTCCACAGTTTACTGTATATGGAGATACTGTAAGTCTCAGTCAAAATATTTGTCAGTTTGGGAAAAAGGTTGAAAGTTCAAAAAGTTATTTGAACATCTACAATTTGAAACTTACACTTCAAATTGTAGATGTTGAACTAGAAAAGCACCACAGTGTGTTCAGCATAAAAATACTCCTTTGTTTAAATATAATATTTAGATTTTTTCATAACTTTAAAAAAACACAAAACTGTAATATGACAAATCCCAAATAAGATAAAATTAAATCCAACACAGTATATCAAAAATAAAAAAAATAAATACTACAAATAAATGTACCATTTTCATTGTTATGGTTTTTCAAATTAACAATACTTTTGGTTCCATGATTATAGTGCATACTTGTTAGATCATTACTACAACAAAAACACTAAACAAACAATAAAGGATTGAAATTCGTCTCGTGTTGGACCTGAATGTGAGCAGCTGTCCATTGTTCCGGAGGCTGAACGATGTGGAGCAGTTTGTCAGGAGGCAGCCGTCTTTGAACCAGTGCACCATGGGAACAGGGAAGCCGAGGACGGTACACTGCATGGAGACCTCTGTTCCCATGGTGACGGTGATGTTGTCAGGGCCCTGGATTATCTGTGGTCTTTGTGGGACTCCTGCAAAGCAAATGGAAACACAACTCACCACTGTTCAATGAAATCTGGTACTGAGACACATCTGCTCCAGTTTTTTTCATTTTAGTAAGTCTGGAAATGTAGAAAGGAGCCCTGTGATGACAGACTCAAACATTATAACGCCTTTTCCCTGTAGTCTACTCTTCCTTTGTTCCTTCTTTTATGTTGTTTTCACCTCATTTTATTTAGTTATGCCTTTGTTTTTTCCTATCATCATATCTTTTTGTTTCATTCTTGTCTTTTATATCATTTTTATCCTGTTAAAGTTTGGCACATCTAAATAACAACTTCTGGAACTATAGATTTTTAGTTTTTTTGTCTTTGGTTTTGTTTTGTAATGTGCGGTTACTACTATTGCTACTTATTTTGTCATTTTTGTCTTGTTACGTTTGTCATGTACAATATACACCAACGGATACACCAGTAAATCATTTATTTTTCCTATGTCCCATACATTTAGGTTGATTGATCAAAATTATCAATAATTTCTGTCAAATGCATGAAAACTGCAGTAGTTTAAGAGCCTGTGTGGAAAAGTGTTAAAATGTAGTAACATTAAAAGTACAGATAAGCAAGTAAAACTAAAAAGATATCAGAAAAGAAGTAAAAAAAATACCTGCAAAATCTGTTGTTACTTCTCACATCCACAAATATTAGAGTGCATGTACTCACGTTGCACAGTTAAGGTTGCTGGTTTGCTCATCTTGCTGATGTCCAGTGAAGGATTGTATGTGACACAAATATATATCCCATCATCCTCTAATGTTATGTTGAAAAGATGCAGAGTGCCTGAGGTCTTCCTCTGGTTACCACCTCCATATTCACCCTAAAGAGGAAAATATAGACAAAAAGATGATGCACGCTTGAAATACAGAGGGACTACAAAAAGAATCATGTTCTTATTGTCTTACACTTCAGTAGAGTTCAGAACAATGAACAGTGCATAGAAACCATTACGGATTCACTCATTTATCTGTCGCAAATATTTTTCTATTCATTTCACTCCAATATTTTCAATGTTACCAAGTTATTTTAACCCTATAATACCCATACAGTGAGTCCATTATGTGTCCTATTAGGCTTTATATGCAAGGGAACATCTAGTTTCTGCAGAAAAAAACACAATCTACATCAGTTAAACCCTAAACCTAAAATGTGTTGCTGTTTACCTAGTTTTAAATTAAGAGGTTATAATCAGAGAAAAACAAGTGTAGAAATCAAGAAATGATTTAAGTGCTGGTAGTGTATACTCACTTAATGTGTTGTTAATTTCGTATGTTTTGACCTGTTACTTCATTGAAACTGTAAGTGATCAAGCATAAAATGCCTGATTTGTGTTTGGATTTAGATTAAAAAGGTTTGATATGGATAAATTATTTTTTAAAAAAGTGCATTGCATCATAAGCTGTGCTAATGGTTTGTCAGCCACAGGTTGAACTTTCTAATTGCGGTTCCGTTTGATGGGAAATCTACCAACAACTTTTTAAATTACTGTATGGAAGTTTTATAAATGACTTGATTGATTTGTTCTGTATTCTGCACATTTCTGAAGACAATCTGTAGCACTTTTCACTCCGTCTCACTTATGTGTAAATAAGTATTTAGAGCATTTTAGGGTATTTAGAGTATTTCAGAGTTCCCTTTTTATAAGAAAGAAAGCAGTCCTCTAAGGTTAGTCAAGTACAATAGGGCCATAAATTTCAGGTTTCTCATCTTTTTCAATAAAAGAGGTTTGGGTACAAATAATGCACCAATAATGGCACAGACCAGAAGAGTCATATCTGATGACCATGAAAAGATGACAAACTGTATTTTACACCAATTATTTACACGTATTGATAGGATTAGTGGATCAACAGGTGTTAAACAGTTTAGATCAGTGGATGGTTTTGGCCGCCGGTGGAAGTTTGGGTCTTTATGGGTTAAAGTCCAGTTTCAACATGTTAGTGCTCACCTGAATCTGTCGCCCTCTTGTGACCAGCTTCCCATCTTTGAGCCAGCTGATCCGTGCAGGAGGTGAACTCTCTCCCGACACACATGGAAAGAAAACTGATTCTCCTTCACTGATCGTCTGATCCTGAGGGCTAAAGAAAACGTCCTCCAAACCTGGGAAACACAGCAAGTTAATCACAAGATCTTAATATAGCTCAAATGCATAACTTTTTCTGATACCTTCTTATACTTTTTATTGATCTGCACAGAGTGACAGCAACTTCAGCTTCATGAAATGCATCATAGTGTATTATGTTGAGTTATGGACAAAGCAAACATCCATAAATCACACTTTCCCATCATGAGGCTTTGGTCAGGGACATGTGGTGCATTCACTGACTCACCCAGAGGAGATGAGACTGTCAAGCTGGACAGAAAAATTAAGCAAAGGTGGGACGACATCTGTGGGAACAACCAGTGGGTGCTGTTGACATGCATCCTACTGTAGAGCAGGAGCATGAGGCGACCGCCGTACAGCTTCATCCATGGTGTCAGCTGGAAGACCAAAAGACCACTGGACATAAGAACTCTCACTTCACATTTACTGTCTAACATGGACATGAATTTAGAATCCTTATTGTATGTAACTCAGATTTCAATGTCAAAGTCAAAGAAAAACCATTTTGAATATTAAATGGAGTTTGCAGCAATAAAATAAAATTAAATAAAATTAAATAAAATTAAATTAAATAAAATTAAATTAAATTAAATTAAATTAAATTAAATTAAATATCAGGTTCATATTTTATATAGCCTATATACCTAGTGTCAGTCCTTGCCACAAATAAATGTACTTAATAAGTTAATAAACCAGTTAATTTTAAAATTAATAATATAATGCTTTACTTCATCCTATACCATGTCCATCATTTCCATGCAACAAACAGACTTGACTCACTTTTGATCTGTTTTCAGTAAATGTATTCAGCAAATGAATTTCATTTTACTCTCCCCGTGTCTCCATCTCTTGTTACTAACGCCCTCCCCTCCCGTTTCCATTTGCTTCACTCCTATTTTGGTGGTGAGACTGTGGCACCAGTGTGAGCTCAGCTTTGTCCTCTTTAGTCCCTTGAATGGGCCCAGCCACTTTATAGAGCATGCACTGTAGCCCTCCACTCAATGAAAGTGACATGAAAAGAGGCTGCGCAGCTTTGTACTGTGAAGATCAGTTATTGGTCCCTACAAGGAGAGCTGCCCGTCTGATCGTATAGGCTTTCATGATCCTCAAAACAGCCTTGTAAGGGCAGACCCTTTAGTGTTTGAACATGCAGTTTTCACAAGGAAATATGAGGTATATGGAAGAGAAACATGCAAAAGAGTCATGTGAGATGAAAGGGTTGAAGCTGCGTGTCTTTAATGGAGGTTAAAAGGCTGGGTGTGCATTGTAAGAGTGTTAAAAAAAATAATGTGCAGTTTCATGTTTTTTTGGTTAAAGTGAAATTAATAGGAGAAACTGGTACCAATGCATAATACTGTCTGTTGGTCTTTTTTTTTTTATATATAGTTAAACGTTGCAGTTTTCTACTATTAGAAACAAATGCATATTGACTGTGAATTCTCTTAGCTAGTTTTACTTTTGTTTGCAATATGCTTGTTAGAGGAATGAGCAGTTAAAGCTGCAGATTTATCAGCACTTTAGATTTCGGTGCATTAGTCATCACTAGTGAACCACAATCATCTGTGAGCTGCTTGACTCATTCAGCAAAAGGGGCTTGTGGCTGGTTCAACCAACATAATACAAATAAGAGTCTGGGGGTGTGAATTTGTTTGACTCAAAGGCTCCCCAACAGATCATTTACATGTTAAACATGTCATTAAGCTGTTTTAAACCCACACACTCTTTTTTTTTTATGCTCCCTCTTTTGCGCATTTTGCCAGAGGTGTTATGTGTATAATATTTTCTGTTGATACATTTCAACAATTCAATGAACGTGAGTGAACCAGAGAAAAGTATTTAAACGTGGACCTGAAAAGGATATATTTAAAGGTATTATTTTGTATATGTGAATGTAGAAATAACACTTAATGCCTTGCAATTTTCCAGGCAATTCTTTTTGTTTTATTTAATTGTCAGTGATGCGGGTTTGATGCACAAAAAATGCACATTATCTTACAATCAGCAGCACCAGACCTAAAGCATATTTAGTACTTGGAATGAACTGAATGTGGATTATTACACTGAGACATCTGTGCTTTTAAGGCAAAAATACTAAAAGAAATACTATATAAATTTAAATATAACACGGATACAACTTGTCTTTCACATTGTAATATTGGAAACACTGAGCGATAGTACTTACTTTTAGTGTCCGAGGATTGTTTCTGTGCTGTTTGCTGTCAGTCCATCCCTCATCAGTCTCTGTCCGTCTGTCCGTCTACAGCCTCTGCACAGCGTCTGTTCTCCCGATGAATTACAATTACAGCTGATTGAGAACAACAAGCAACAGCCGCCACATGTGTACTCCACCCCCACAACACACACCCACACTGTCCACGCTCTCATTCAAGGCCATCCTCTGTAGTGAAGCATGAAACCTTTCATTTTGATCAGCTGTTTGGAAAGAACAAGTTATCAACAAACTCATTCATTTGTAGTCTGCCAGTCACCCAGAAAATAACAGAAAAGTCCACAGTATGCATCTGTACACCACATGAACAATTATATGCACACACACTTCACATCTGTATGTAACTGTTGGAGGTTTACTTCAAAAACACAGGTGAAACTGGGTGAAACTGACTTTTTCCCACAAGAGAACCATCATGGTAAACTAGAAGAAGGCATTACGCTCTCACAGGCCAGACCAGATTTGAAGATAAAAACACAAGCTTTGCCAATCCATTCACAACAAATTGAATTATGCTCAAAAGCGTGTGGACAAAATCAGTTATTAATCACAGTGATAGATGTAAAATGTACTGATACTTAAAATTACTGAGATTTCCAGTTATCATATGTATCTGCTGTATCTTCTCTAGTTAACTAATACTTAAACTAAGTAATTGAGGGTTTAAGCTTGAATTGGTAGGTTTTATAGTTTTCAATAGTTTTTACCTTCAGGGTTTTTTTGGTAGTTTTAGATGCCTTGTGGGTTAAATATGCTACTACTCTGCAAATTATGGACAGACCAGGCTTCAAAGGTAGATATATTAGTAACTTTATAGTTTCATGTAATGTTTAACTTTATATAAAATATATATAAAGTTACTATTTCCTTAGTGTCTAGGCCCAGTGTTTATCACTATTGTATTTGACTTTTATTATTAACATAAATAAGCAGAAGCAGTGTGTATGTTTACTATTTAACCCTTTCTGAAATCATACTAGATGCCATGTATGTATTGTGTCTGTGTTATAAAGAAAGACTTCAGCAGTCTTTGTTTCTTCTCAATAATAGTCAAGCAGTCACAGCAATGGCAATGTTTGTAGAATACTGTTGTAGTCTTAAACCAAACAAAAACCACAGTGCATAACATCAAAGTGAACAGTGATTGTAAGTGAATGACGCGTTGCCACGATGAAATCCATTTAATCGCTGATCTGTCAGTGGAATGTGTAGGTGCCATTTGAACTGTCTGCTCTTAAATGTAGGTTAATGAGGGACGGTAATGACTGAAACACCGTCGCTCTGTCGATGCTGTCAAACATTTTGTGAGCATCGACAGAGTGACTGCCACTCAGTCCTTCACTCTGTCACACTGTCACTGTCGATATTCGATGCTGTGGTCATGAGGTTCCTGCTTTAATGATGTTTTAATGATGCATTTTAGAGGAAAAATATGACTCGTTTAACTCATACAAAGACACATTTTTTTCTGCAGGCATTGCTGCAGCAACCCAGATCAAGTCTTTGTAAATGTAAATTGACAATCCATTCACCATAATCAAATGTAAATTAAAGTACAAATGCACCGATTTATAATCTATGCAGCGAGGATGATTTTAATTAAGCAGACAAAGACTGATTTAACAGACAAAATGTAACATTGTTGGATTCAGGACGACATCAAACACATAAAATCACCAAAGGATGTCCACCATCACATACATCTGTCCTCAGCAGTCTGTGGGAGAAAATAAAGATATTCTTTATTTATAAAGGAGATACAGTGGCTTTTATTACTGCCATGAGATTATGATATCTAGAATTATTATTATTAATTACTTTAATATTTGCGTTTATGCCTTTACTTTATGTCCAGCAACTTGAAAAAAAAATTACAACTAGAATTGGAACCATGCAGCCATATCTCAAAGAACTGAATAGTGCCCTTGTAAAAACTAATGATGTCTGTGAATAAATATTTAGCTGCATATTAGAGTTGCACCTTTTCTACTACAGAGATTGTGGGTGGTTTAAGTGTCCTCTGGTCTGTTATATTTTCTCCCTCTAAACCATTGTCCACTATAATGACAAAAAATGTTGTGGATGTTTGAGTAGTAAGTAATGTAAAGTACGTAGTAGCATACAAAAATACAATATGAAGACCAAAAAAATATATTTATTACTTTACTGTTCATAAACCAACTCCTAACTCAGGGTTTTCCCTACCATTACAATAGTAAGGTAACATTTTCATGCTGCATCAAAGCTGAGACAATTACTTTTTTGTGTTTAGAATATAAAACATTCAGTGTTTTGAACATAAATGATGCTTAGCTAATGTGAAGGAATGTGAGTTACTTCATCAGTTAGTTGATTTGTTTCATATTTCTAATCACTATTCTTTAAATAATGTGGTAATATCAGTCTAAATGTATAAAAATCCCTGAACATCACAACACCAGGGCCTTCCTCAGTCCCAGAAATCCCTATATTTTTTTCTCTGAACAGGTACAAGAGGTACAAAAAATGAAGTGGAATCTGGGTAGAGTCATGACGGCAGTAAGAGAATGAGCGGTGAGACGAGGTGGAAGAAGAAGCCAAAAGTGATGAAGACAGGCTGAGCAGCACCATGGAGTTCACTTAAGCAGAGCACCTGATCCAGTGTTTGGTGAGTCTCTTTACTGATGCCTGGAAAACACAAGAATTGTGAGGAGAGATGCATTTTCTTTATGTGTCCTAACAGGAAGTGTTTCATTATCATCAGACCTCACTGTGAGATCTTACCATGTTGAGACCATTCCTTCCAGGCGTGGAGATACGCAGGGTCATGCTGTCCTCCAGGAACTGCACACACACACACACACACACACACACACACACACACACACACACACACACACACACACACACACACACACCACACCAACACCAACACCAACACCAATACCAAGACAAACACAAAACACAAACACATACACAAACAAAACCTTGGGAAATGCTCAGATGTAATTCCAAAGGACACCTCAGAATGAAAAGTGCATAGGATTAAACACCGATGAGTTGAGAGCAAATAGTCCATATTCTCCATCACTTCCACTTCAATCACATATCTGATCATTTTCTCCATCTTTAACAATAACCACTCTGCCATGTTTATTTCCCTCTTACCTTTGGAATACTCTGACAGAAGGTGTTTTATATCCTTGATGGCCTGGGTGAGATTCTCCAGTCGGTGCTGCAGGTGAAGGTTTTCCTCCCTCAGAGTGTGGATGGTGTCGTGGAGCTCATAGGCTGAAGCATAGTATGACAGCAGGGATATGATCCAAAAGACTGCACAGACCTGCCCAATGAACAGCATAGTGTGATGCATCAATGCTGCAGCAGTAACTGGAAATGTGCACTGACTGTGATTCCCTCTGGTTTCCTCTTTGATGCTAATTATCCTGTTGAATGTTCTGCACATCTAAAGTGTGTTATGTCAGTCAGGAGCTGGCCTATTTCTAAGTTAAAATCAATCAGTGATCAGGAGCTAAATGTTCCTGTCATAGTCCACCATAAAGGATTGATTGCTTTGCTTTGGATCTAAAAATCCACATTAGACAGAAAGACAGTAAATGTGAGCTTTTGCTCATAAAGACAAAAGTCAGTGTATGAATTTGCAGTTATGTTTACAGATATAATTACAGAAATGTATGGTTCTGTATTCTTATAATCTGGTAATACAATGTACACTAAATCAACTTTTGTCAGCCACTTTAACGTGTTACACAGGAACTGCCTTTGAGTTTCACCAAATGAGTGTAGCAAAAAATACCAACACAAATACAGGGATGGGAGAAAACCATGTGCTATTCACGGAATAGATATTGCTATTGCTATTCCTATGAGCTTACTCTCATTTTTGTACCACAAATTTTAGGTTAGTGCCGAGTATTAGCGCTGTAAGTATACCAGCATTTTCAGCACAAGCTCTTACAGAATATATATATAATAATAATTTTTTAAAAGTTGAAAATTAAGTGGTCCAATAAGAATTTCAAGATGGCGTTGACATAACTGTCACATGAAATAAATTACATACTAGCTAAGAAGCTATATATTAATGTTTAAAGCTGTAAGTAATGAATAAAGTAAAGAATAAAGATCCTTAATATTACTAATATTATCATTTTATATGTTGTTTATATATTGAGTTTATACAAAGATAATTTGACTTTATATAAAAAGTTTTAAAAAAGGGCCTGTCACATATATTTTCTGACAGGCCCTGACATGTTTGTTTGAGTGTATAATTCTCCTCAACTAAAACTATGTGGAATCTGCGGAATTCTCCGGAAGTGCTTCATGTCAGTTCATTAACTTCCGGGTCGCTATGTGGTCATAGAGGATCAAAGATGGCCACTCACATGTCGAGGTGTAGGACCTGGAATCGTGTCCAAAGGTAACAACCCGACACAAATAAACGCCCCGAATAAGCATCAGACTCGGTGTAAGCACAGAGAAACATAAATACCACAGCGTCCTATGTTTTCAGCTCATGTCCCGCTGCCACGTCTTTATTGTCCCAACGTTTGTGCGCCCTCGTCGGCGTAATCAGTTAGCATGACGCTAACTGCTAAACCGTCAAGTTATGGTTGTCAGTCGGTCTTTTATTTGTTACACCTCTACAACAAAAACCGATTATCGCTTTTAGATTTATGGTCTGTGAGGGTACTTACGACTGTATTTGGAGTAAGAATGATATCATAGCCATTATCTAACAGTGTTGGTTAATATTGGGGGCTGCATTTCTCTGACATAACGATTGTATGTCTACTGATACTTTGGTGTACTCTGAGGACATTGATTACTAGGTAATGCTCTAGTAGTTATTCGCTAATAGAGCATTACCTATCATACTTATTTTCATACCTAAAGTATAAAACATACCTTAGGCCACACTGCCTGGCCAAAAAAAATCCTCACCTAGGTTTAACTTAGAAAACAGATCCTTTCATTAGATAATTATTGCAGTGATTCCTACGTTTCAGTTGTAACAAGTTCTTAACTACCCAACTAATATAGTGCGTAGCATGTCGTTTCTGAAATTACCATCGATTTGCTAGATAGCTATAAGATAGGAAAGTGCCAGGATCCATCAGGCTGACATTGTGAAAGAGTTTTCAGGGTGCATGAGACATCATTTTTACACATGGATTGCCCACCGCAGACCCATCCAGACCTGTTCCCCACTGAGAATATTTGGGATCTGATGTAGAAGACTTTATGCAGCAGTCTGACTCTTCTATCATCTATACAAGATACTGGCCTTAAGTTTGTTCTGGACGGAAATAAATGTTGCACTATTAATTTTGATATTATGAAACAATATGAGGAATAAACAATGGTACAGCAAATGTGTCCTGTAATCAAAGCCATGTCTGGAATTTTAATCTGAGAGTTCATTTTTACTTTGAGTTGATAAACTTTTGAAAAGGAACTTTGCTTTACTTTTTATTTAAGGTTTGGGATCGCAGCCTACAGAAAGTACAGCAGTGGTGGTGGATACCCAAATATCTCCCTGTCTGCGCCGTTGCCAGGGATCCCCAAGCCAGTTTTTGCATCTGTGGATGGTCATGAAAAATATGAAACCAAGATAACTACTTTAGAAAATGGCCTCAAAGTGGCATCTCAGAACAAATTTGGTCAATTTTGCACAGTTGGAAGTAAGTTGGAGCAGTTTTATAAAAAAACAAAAAAAACAAAAACACTTGTCTTTAGACTCTAACTGAAATTGATAATGTATGAAAACTTTGTTTCTTTCGTCTCAGTTTTAGTAAACTCTGGATCAAGACACGAAGCAAAATACCCCAGTGGAATAGCTCACTTCATAGAGAAACTTGCCTTTTCTGTAAGTTCTTTTTTAGACTTTACAGCCATACTAATTTGATTTACCAATGCTGCCATTTTATTTTGCTTGTTCGTAAAAATAGAGGGTGTAACTTCATTTTAATCATGTTTGCCAGCTAATCATCATGTGGTCCTTTCTGTCTTTTCAGTCTACAGCTCAGTATGGGAGTAAAGACGAAATTCTCCTTACACTGGAAAAGCACGGAGGGATATGTGATTGCCAAACATCAAGGTCTGTTAATACCTTGCCTGCTTTAGTGTTACAGGATATAAAGGTGTGTATTGAAGGTGCCAAATAGAAGCTAATGCAGCTGTTTTTGTGTGCGTACAGAGATACCACAATGTATGCAGTGTCTGCTGAGGTGAAGGGTCTGGACACAGTGGTCAATCTTCTGTCTGATGCTGTTCTACAGCCTCGCCTTCTGGGTAGGAACATATTTATACATGAGAGATTAATGAGACTTCCTGGGAGCTGCCTGTTTGATATGTAATGTATTTCTGTACAGATGAAGAGATTGAGATGACCAGAATGGCAGTACGCTTTGAGCTAGAGGATCTAAACATGAGGCCGGACCCTGAACCTTTACTCACTGAGATGATCCACGCTGTGAGTCCCATCATCACTTGAGACACACACAGCAACTCCCTGTTAAAGTTCACCCAATCCTAATGAACCACACTGTTGACACTGAGAGGAAAAATGAAATAATATGAATTTTGTAATTCTTAAAAATTGCCTGTATTTAGTACTTTGTTGAAGTCAGTCAAGTGGAGTTGAAAGTATTTAAGTTGAAATCTGCTACACTTTGTGTGTTGATGAACTTTGAAGTTATTAGTTATATAATATCAGAAAAATAAAAAGCTACTGAGAAATGCTAATATTTTTCCTTTATTTATATCAGGAACATCACCAAAGTCTGGCTCCTGCTCGTTCTTAAACTGCATTCGTAATCATCTTAAAAAAACATCTCGAGAAACCTTTTATTTCACAGTTGCAATAACAGGACATAAAAAAAAGTTCTTGATGATTATTTAAACTGATGATAATAGAATTTAATTACTGTGACCTGAATGGCAACTTGGTAATGTAGTTTTATTTGGGAACAGTGACAAGATCGACTAATTCTTTGTTTCCAGGCAGCATATCGAGGAAACACAGTGGGACTGCCTCGGTTCTGTCCCGTACAAAATGTGGAGAAGATTGACAAGAAAGTGCTGCACAACTACCTGTGCAACTACTACTGTCCAGAGCGCATGGTGCTGGCAGGAGTGGGCATCGAACACGAGCAGCTCGTCGAATGTGCCAGGAAGTACCTGCTTAACGTAAAGCCAGCATGGGGAATGAGTACACCGGCCAATGTCGACCTCTCTGTAGCACAGTACACCGGAGGCATAGTGAAGGTGAGTTGAGGATTTGTTATTTTCAAGTCGTCTTTGGTTCCACAATGTATGTGGGTGAAAAAATACGGTCCACTGTAAGCCTGTTATTTAATGAATTCAACAACTATCCAGGAATAAAAAAGTCTGATAATAAAAAATTAAGTATTCAGGAATATTAGAGACATCTGTACGAGTTTTCAGGTGCATTAATGAAGTGGCTTTAAGAAACAGTATGAACCATTTTCCTTGAATCTGCCAGATGGAGAAGGACATGTCAGATGTGAGTCTTGGCCCCACCCCGATCCCAGAGCTCACCCACATAATGATTGGTCTGGAGAGCTGCTCCTTCCTGGTGAGTGCTTGAGACTACTGAAGAAGTGTCTGACGTGTGTGTGTGTGTGTGTGTGTGTGTGTGCGTGAGGAAAAAAAAGGTATTAAATTTTTTTCCTGCCACAGGAGGATGACTTCATCCCCTTTGCAGTGCTCAACATGATGATGGGTGGAGGAGGCTCTTTTTCTGCAGGAGGGCCAGGAAAAGGCATGTTTACGCGTCTCTACCTGAACGTACTCAACAGGTGAACGTCTTCCACCTCTCACCTTAATTTTGCATTTGAACAAACAATTCATCACTAATATAAAACCATAGGAGTATGGCAAGCTCAGTGTGTAAAAAGTGTTTCATGATCTGTGGCAGAATATAGACAGATCCCACTGTTCACATTCATGTGTTGTTGTAGTCTCTAATAGATTTCTTAAAATTTAAATTTTTTAACATAATTTGTAATCTTTAAATTTTTTCTTGGAAAACGTATGTTATACGTATTGTCTTGCTTACTTTGTTTCATAATGTCACCGAACTGTAACTGCTGTCACATGATGCATATATTCCCAGATTCTTACCGAAACACCGTGCCGTCCAGCGTGTATTAACTTGTCTCCTGTCTCTTGCAGACATCATTGGATGTACAACGCCACATCCTACCATCATAGTTATGAAGACAGTGGTCTCTTGTGCATTCATGCAAGTGCAGACCCAAGACAGGTGGGTCTGACAAGAAATCAGATGGTTCTGTGTAACTGTGGCTTTGCATTCACATAGAAATTTCTGACAAATTGGAAGGAAATTGGAGGTCAACAGTTGATGGCATTGTCTTTTGTTTTACTTTTTAATGTTGTTTTGTTGGTAACAGTTAGTGACCTGGCAGTTACCGTGTAGGCAACATGGATGTCCATCTGATATGAGATTAGCTCTTTTTTTTGCATGGTTTTGAATGCATCCTGATTAGTTCTCTCTGATCTTCACTAATGCACTAATACATTCTTCTTCAGGTGCGAGAAATGGTGGAGATAATAACCAAAGAGTTCATTCAGATGGCTGGCAACGCAGGAGAGGTAATGGCATACTGAACCACAACTGTGATATTTACTATTGTTACAAAACCACAAGTGTGAATGTTTGCATTTCTGTACGTCCAGATGGAGCTGGAAAGGGCCAAAACACAGCTGAAGTCCATGTTGATGATGAACCTTGAGTCACGGCCGGTTATTTTTGAAGATGTCGGCCGTCAGGTCCTGTCCACAGGAAAAAGAAAGCTGCCACATGAACTCTGTGACCTAATAAGTGAGTTGTAACTTTATACAGTGGTTCGTTTTGGCTCATTTAGGCTTTTAACATGTTAAATCCAAAACGTTTTGTTTCCAGGCAACGTGACAGCCGGCGACATTAAGAGAGTGACTACGAAGATGCTGCGCAGTAAGCCTGCTGTAGCAGCTCTGGGAGACCTGACGGAGCTGCCGTCGTATGAACACATCCAAGCCGCCCTGTCCAGCAAAGACGGACGCCTGCCCCGCATGTACCGCCTCTTCCGATAAGACCCGTTGCCGTTCAGCCAGTCACAGCTGGCTGACATCACTGTAAATATACTGGACTGTAAGCTCACATTAGTGTTCCCTCCAACACAGAACTCTGCACAGCTCACTCTGTGGAGGGGACTATGACCACACTCTCAAGTCTCATCTGAGAGAGAGAGAGAGGAGGATTTTAAAGAAAAGTTACATTTTACTTACTTTACAGAAAAGTCTATACACACACAACTATCTGTATTTATTAAGAAGCCATACTATGTTATTAATGGGATAGTTTGAAGGCGATTCCTTTAAAGGGACAACTCACCACAGAAAAACAATCTAAATATTATTTTCAGTTTAAAGCAGTGAGCTGTCTTGTAGTTTATGAATCCCAGTGGTGTCTACACTGTCAATTTGCACCTTTTTTTCTCAACACTTGCCCAAAATTTCAGGACATTGGCTGTCTTAAACTCACCTGGAGCCCCTTTTTTTCAGCTCAGATACAGGAGGTTAAAATGTTAATATTTAACAGCAGCACTTAACCATTTCCCATTAAATCACAGGAAACACAATTAACATGGATGTTAACTGATAAAGGAATTGTTCAATTTCTGGATCAGTGTGACTACCAGTATGTTCCGAAGACGTAAATCATGTTTTTGTTACTGCTGTGTCTTAAATGTTCTGTGGCGTGATAGTAAGATCAACTGTTTTTGTATTTTTGTTGTTCCCCTGAGGACGTACCCAACAACAAGTGTTTGAGTGAATTTAGTGGCTCACTTTGGACTATATTTACTTGGCTATTAATCATTTTTGACCAGAACGAATGCATCAACTCCTGTCAGCCAGTTGTTAAATAAATGTGACTACTTTAAATAAAAAATATTTTAAATTTTATGCATCACAGTTGATAGTTCTGTGTGAGTTAAATCCGAGTCAACATAAAAATAGCCTTAAATATTTATTACAGCGTGTTACATCACACAGGAGGCATAGAAAAAAAAGCAGATAAGGTTAAGAGGTCCTGAGGAGATCAAGACAAGACCCACAGGCACTTTTTAGGGCAGAGGACACACCAGAGCCGCTCCTGCTCATGCTGGGAATGCAAGTTCATTGATGCGGTACAGTACATGGACGGTTCATCATATATATGAGGTTACACAGCAGTGAGATGAGAGGTAAGGCATTCAGTTTCAGTCTCGTATAGACGGTATGGAAGTGTACCACTGCCAAAAGTACTTATAACAAGATGTTGGCATAAGGAGTTTCAAAGTTATTATGAGATATTTTTTGCAGATGACTTTCACACAGTCTGTTTCATAATCTAAAAAAAAAAAACGGTGTATTGTTAAGACAAAATAACATGATTTTTTTGTTTGTCATCAGAACAAGAAAATAGGCTGTGACGATGTCAAAAACGTCTTGGTATAAATCTGATTCTAATCCTGGCAACCGTACACTTCCATACAAAGGATCACTTGGCCTATTAAGAGAATAAGTAGTGACAGGCATTAACAGTATAATTATGATGTTACACCTATTTTTCATAAGACGTAACTTTTTGCAAAACAGTAAGCTGTCAGAAAACGTTTTATCTCCCTGAAATTCAACAGCAGCGCACCAAACGTACTAACTTAATGAGCTGTAGCGTTCCCCATTGGCATTACCTTTAAATGACAATATTTGACCCAAAATAAGATGACGTCTGCTGGCCGCTCCCTTCTTTTATAGTTCTCCTATAAACCATTCAACAAACACTAAAACAACATTCAAGTTAAGAGTGGCCAATGGCAAACACCTAAAAGACATTAAAAAAGTGCACCTTAATGTTAACTGGTACGTTTATCTGCTACTAGTTCATGACCAACCCACAAGGCATTTGAACACTTAACAAGAAAACCCTAACACTGCGGTCTGTGATGCTTTTCAAACACCTAGAAAATAATTAGACAATAAATGCATTTACACAGAGCCTTTAAGGTTATATCAGTTCCTGCTGCATGCAGCATGTGACTGAAGAGTAAGCCACCGTGGCACCCGTTACCCCACACTGTGTCAGTCGTGTTTGAGCCGAGGGGGCTGGATAAATAAAGTCCAGACTGCTGCTGCTGTGTCTGTCTGTCCTGAAGGTCCCTGCCCTCATGTCCAGACAGACCCTTCCCTTGTCAGTCTCACCGGGGTCCACACGCAGTTCACCAACATGCCCAGTAGAGGGCGCAGTTTACCCAGTTACCTCAGTCAGCAGCTGGTACTGTGTAGTTACAACACTGCTGGATTCTGGGCACTGCCTGTCTGGTCCATCTTGAGTCTGGCTGGTCTGAAGCAGCCTTTTAGAGGGTTTAAGAGATAGTGCAGATAGTGCTGCTACTGTGGTTCTTCATGGCCTCCCTCCTCTTCAGCTCTCTGGTGATCCTCCTCTTGATGCCCTCCAAGTACAGGCTACGGTCAAACTGTCCTGCACCAAGAGGGATGCTGTCAAATGCACACAAGCAAAAGGAGTGCATCAAAATTTAGGAAACACCACTCAAAGAACCTGAAAAGAGATGTTTTTAATGATGATGATTTTCTATCAACATTTGCACATCTGTAGTCAGCCTATACAACAGACATCTGTATTTGTATCATTGACTATATTATTACCAGTGGCCATGAGCACAGACCAATCAGCACTTGTATTTAAATCAGAACTACTACTTGGAACAGGTGAAGGAGGAAGAGATTTCTCATACAACCACTGCCATTCACTTTTTTTTTTTTTGTTTTTGTCTGATGGGACACGCCCACAAAAGTCACTGAAGCACAAGCAATAATAAGACAAAGTGAACAGGCTGAATTGCAAGTGCTGAAGCATCATTTATAGTTGAAAATCACTTTGTAATGTGTTTTATGGTTTATGTATGGGAGCAAAAAAAAATAACTTGCATAAGTATGTAGTGTTTACGATTCAGCAGATGTATTAAAAGAAATGGAATCTTGTATTGCAGTCTACACTCAGACTCATGGACTTTGAGGTGTGTTTTCTATAAGTGGCTGAGGTCTTAGGGTTGTTCTTCTGTCCATTCATGAAGGCTTCATCATGGTCACTTTTCATCCGCAGAAGTTGCAAAACACCAGCTGGAGTATCTTTTGTCAGTGGTGGTGTTCACAGACTGAAGCATTAATGATACTGTAAGTACATTGAAGGTGTTCCAGTCCAATGCCTTATTATCACTCTGACCCTTCTGTATGATGGATGTGTTATTTAATCTATCCGCACTGAACGTTAATGCATTTCTTTTACAGACTCACTTGTCTCGGCCTGGCCTCAGTTTGACCTGGAAGACTCCGATGACAGGTCGGTGGTCTGAAGTCTTGATGCTGGAGCAGCTGGTGTACTTGATCACATGTATGTCCTCAGCCTGCCTACTTCTGAACAGGATTCTGTCCTGTGGATGACAACATTCTCACATGAAACTTTACACTTATTTGCATCAAGCTGTACTGTGGTGTCGCTGTATCTGATTGTCAGATGCAGGTTTCCATCTTACTGTATACGAAGGCGTTCTCTGTTTAGATGTAGTGTCATAGATGTCGCAACCGATATCAAATTTGTACGTGGGGAGGAAGTGAATTGGTGCTTCTTGGAAGCCTTTGAAAATTGAACCTGGAGGGAATAAGAAGCACATTGACAAAGAGAAGAAAATCAATAGAAACTCAACAAACAATGTGACAAAATGAGTTTTTACTGTGTTATAGCCTCCCTTATGCAAAGCATACCATCCTTTATTTCCTTGGAGAGCTGGTCACACTCCAGCAGAGGCCCCATATCATCATCTACTGTTCGGTGGATCATATTTTCCACATCCACGCGGGTTTTGCTGAGACGAAAGTTAAAATCTCCAAACCAGAAGACCTGGTCAAATCTAGTGGTGACGTCAGCTAAGACAACCAAGACAGAGGATATAAATACCATGTACCACATTACAGAACATGACATTAAAGCTGCAGTACTTCACAGTTTTTAGTGACATTCAAAAAAAATTTTTTTAAATCCATGTTTACGTTACAGAGTACTGTAATTCATGTAGTTTGAGAGGAAACAAGAATTCTAACAACTTCTGTGGATTCAGGTTATGGAAATTATACCCCATTACACAGACTAATGACAGGTGTATTCAGTCAGGTAGGGGGTTAAATACACACCTTATTGCTGGTCACTGTTAAGATTTGCTCAGACACCACTGCGCTGCCTGTAGCTTTACTGAACATTTCTGCAGAGGCTTAGTCTGTCTGTTTTTTGTGTAGACTTACATGGTGTGGAGCGGTAAGGGTTGGTATCTGGAAGGCCTTTTGGAAGAGCTAGAGCTTCAACAATCTTGTTGTAATCCAGTATTCTCTCATAGACTTTAGCATCTCCAGCTGGAAGAGGAATATGGCAGCATTAGAAACCGCACAAACCAGAGATCTAGACAAATATTAAAAGAGCGCGGACAAGTGCAACAACCAGGTTAATACTATTGTTTACACTAAACATTAAAAACAGCGTCCCTGATTTACAGATTGTACTCACAGGTAAAATGGGAGGTGATGAAAAGGAAGGAAGTGCCAAAAAAGGTAAAACCAATCCCCACGGCCCCTTTGGTCTTGATCTGAGAGATGATCCTGGTTGTGACAGTGGAGTGCTCCACTTCTGCGTGAGTGGCCAGAACAAATGTGTTTAGTTAAAGCCGTAGCAGTGCAAAACTGCAAGGAGACTGTGTAGAAGAGAGCCACCCTTAAACGTAGAAACTAATCTAGCCATGAATGCTTCAGTGACACAAAGTACAACAATCACAATCAGTATTTAGATTAGCTTAAATCTGCAAAGATAACCGCAAAAATAAAAATAAACATGTACAGGAGCAGCCCATTTCCATGTGAAAGACTGTTTTCTGTTCGGATTATGTAAAGAGAGACTGACCTGAGCAGAACCATATGAGGTCTCTTCGGACAAATACAGTGAGATACAAAACGCCGTGTGATGCTGCATACAGCATGACGTAATACGGCCCCAGAGTCTCCTGAAGGCGGACCTCCCACTCCCTCCTGAACACAGTGGAACAGACTGCATTAGTCTGAGTTATTTTAACTGTGATTGATTGATCCTTAAAGATAAAACTTTGTGTACCTGTCAGGACAGCCCTCCTGGACCCCAATGATATAAAAGTCTTGTGCAAATTCAGAGTCTGTTGGAAGGAGGAGGTCATCTAAGTTGGCTGGAAGCCCCTGGAAAAGATATGATGAAACATGATTAAGACTCAGCTGTTGAATCCAACTGTAGTAGCAATGACTAAACTTTAATTAAGACCACCCCCCGTACCTTCTCCCCCTGCATGTTCCAAGTAGCTATGTAGATGCCCAGCCTCCTGTCAGGGAAGTATCGGTCCAGCTCCTCAGCCCCCAGTAGAGCGCCACTTCCAAGGACACTGCCTTCCAGAAAACTCCTGAAAGAAATAAATTATAATAAAATATAAATCAGAAAGTAAATTACTAATTTCCTTTGGTCTTTGTCTCTGATTTAAATGAATCATTCACATGTATAAATGGAGCTCTTCCTTCCTAAACAGTGACTGTACATCGAAACAACCTCCTGTCAAAAATTGTGCTGAACAAGCGTCAGCTCAGATCCTAAGTTAATCCTCCTCATTCCACTATCTTTCCCTTTTTCTCTGAAAGATGTGAGCACTGCAAATGAACAAAGTGAAGCGTAGATGCTTAATTTGAAGACAAATTAAAAATCAGTGAGCGTTGCGAAAAGAACTCTTGCAACTGAAGCATGGCCCATGCTAATTACCTGCACCTTAAGGAGAAAAACAAGATCCTTTACTTAAATAGCAAACTAACACTGAACTGCAAAAATACCCCACTGCAACCAAAACCTATGCATACAAAATTATTAAAGCAAAAGTTTGTCAGCATTATCAGTAAAATATTGTTAAAATATAGGATGTGTTTCGATTCATATTACTGTTTTATTATTACTATTTTTGTATACGGTTGCATTAACGTGTATTGTCTTTTACTTCTGCATGTTTAACATTGTGCTTATTTCAAGTACTTTATATACTGTTGGCTAGTTTCCTTTGTAGCAAACGCATCATATTCTCAGACTGTAAACTTATAGCGTCCCTGTCTTGTGAGAACCACACATATCTCTATGAAGTCAACTGTTCATGAGCTCAGCAAAATACTTTTCAACTTTGTAACAAAGCATTTTCTTGTTAAACCTGCAGGAACTTTAAAAAGTAGAGAAAGAGAATTTGCAACTCACACTAAATCCGTTAGTATCATATATGAGTCTCAAATGTAGTGTTGTAAAAGTAAAGCTTTGCAACTAATATAAAAAAGAAAAATACCTGAAACCTGGACTGCATTGAAAAGGCTACAGAAGACAAGACACTATATCTAATTCATTTTATTGTGCAGTAACAAAGACAAAGTAAGTTATACATATGAAAACATGAATACAGCAGTATTGTTACACTGGATGATACACACCCACCTGTAAATGTGGCTAGTTTTTTGTATCACTGGTCTTAGCAGGTTTAAACCACTAATGCTGTTTCCAATAGCCTGTTAACGCTTTAGCCTTCCAAAAAAGTTCTGATATCTAGTCTGAGTTTGACTTAATGACATCCTCTACGTGGTCCGCTGTGCCTACTGTACCTGTTCCTCACATCCTGGGGTCTGATGGGGCTAAGCACACTGTAGGTGGATCTCATAGAGTTGACAGAGGCACTGTCCGACCCCATGTTCTCCAGAAGCCTGCTATCGCTCAGGTTCCTGTGGAGTCTGTCCCCGAGCTTCTCTTTGGCCAGTACCATATAATCCAAGCAATCCCTGTCAATCCTATTAGCTGCCCTTAAAGTGGCTGATGCAAAGGTCTTCTCCAGTGCAGGTAGTGGACCTGTAGGTTGCACCGGGGACAGGCGCACCTTGGAGGACCTGACCCGGTGGTCTGTGGAGTCACTCTGCTGGCTCTGGGGTCTCCTTTCATACTCAGAGAGACTGCTTCCTCTATCCCGGAAGACTGGAGATCCTGTCCTGACAGGAGACATGGGTCCAACTGTGGAGTCTTGGTCATTTCTGGAAGTGGCTGCACCAATGACAACAAATCCACCTGGAGTCTGAAGTGCCTGGTCCTCTTTAAGAGAGTCTGTAGAAGAGCCAGTCTCAGCTGGGTCACTCAGACTCTCCTGGCTGTTCCGCAGCCTCCTGGTCCTCACTGTCTCCTCAACCGATCCACTTTTGATGTGCTTTAATCGCCTGGGTAATGAAGGTGGTCGAGGCTGATATGAACTGATCTCTCCCTCTGTTTTTCTCGCAGGTGGTCTGAGGGCATCACCGCGCTCTTTGTAGGTCATGACATCTGCTAAGGAGGTTTTAAGGGTCCCGCTGTCTTTACTGACAGATGAGTCCTTTTCCTGCGCGTCACCGAACTGATGGAGGTCTTCGTCCTCTCCATTCTCAGTCATCCTCTCGTCATGTCTGAGACCAGCTGTAGTCAGGGGGATCTCTCATCTCAAACCTACATGTACAAACATAAACAGGACGAGATACGATTCAGTTAAATGCGTAGCTACTTTAAGAGGGGTGTATTAACGATGCAAGGAAACACGGACGTTTATCAGTAAACTGCTCTATTAAAATCAAAGAGAACCATTTTGCTGCCGTATGTACCAATTTAGAAACTACCAAACATCATTAGCAACATTAATAAGTGATTTCGGCCTTAAACTAACTCAAAAACTACTGACGTTAACAAAAGCAAAACAAGACAAAACGAGGAGCTATTAAATACTGGTTCGAGCATAAGACTAAAATTTATCCTTTTCTTATTTAATCGCTTACGATGAGCACAGTTATTTTTGCCCAAATGTATCATTATAGTAAATCACGTTCAACCAATAGCTGCGGTGCTAAAGTGAGCTAACCGCTAAGCTAATTAGCCAGAGTTACATTAACGTTATAGTAATGTAAAGGCTAGTTTAACTAGCTAACGTTTACAATGATAGTGTGGATAAAAATACACACTGGTAGCTTTAGTCTCATGCGGTTATTGCACTGTTGTTATGTATGTATTACGTTAGTGTGTGAAGTTACCTTTGGTTTACTGTTGTGTGGCTAATTTAAAGTAGCCAAATCACTTCCTTAGCAACGTTTGACAACACAGATTTTGTAACCAAGACAAGAGAGTCATGACAGAAGAGAAATATTTCACAGTGCCCTCTGGTGTTCAGAGGTAGAACTGCAGCTGTAGTCATGTTGGACTGATGTGTTTGTTCTTAGCCAACTCATAACGATGTAATGTTCAATATTTTCTGACTAGACAGATAGAAAAAGAAAAAGGGAAACATCTTTGGGAAAGTTAATCACAAGGTTAATTTGCTTTACAAGGGACAAAGTTTTACAATGGTAAAAAAAAATAAAGGAATATTTATGTCACTGTCCTTCTCCTTGGATTCATAATTTTTTTTTATTGTTTTCATAAAGATTGTTGGATAAAAATTGTAAGCCTACTGCAATTTTAGGACATGAAGTGTCACTATTTATATGAACTGTATGTGTTGTTTTTAGCTCCAGGTTTTATTACTTCAGTAGTTATGTATCATGTTATGTAAAACATGTTCCAGTTGTAAAAGTAAAAGACTAAAACAAAAGACTAAGACATAATAATTTACAGGTGTGTTTGTGAGATGTATCATTAGTTCCCAATGAAATGAAAAGTTCTATGTTTAAAAAACACAGTGAATTTCTTTTGCGTGATAAATGTGCTACATGAGGGATTTAGAAATGCATTTGGAAAATTCAGTAAAATTGACACTGGCAGTCAATGCTCGAATGGTTTCATACATTTTAAGTCAATAATGTATTTTTTAAAAAATACATATATTTCTCAGTGCTCTGTCTAGCATCATCATGCATAACTTTATTATTGAAACACTATTCAATATGTGTCAAAAACAAAACAGAGAAAGATTATTGCTGACAAAACAGTGTATACAACAGCAAATCAACAATGTCAAGGTATGTCCTCCAATTGTTAACCCTTTCACACTTTCGGTGACCCCGGTGGTGTACGAGAAACAGCTGCTGAAAGGATTTCTGTATGTGACACAACCCCTCCATATTCTGTGCATTTCTATGGCATTGTTGCTGGCTCAGGCGGTTTACACAAAGGCCCAGTCTGTGGGTCCATGTATAAAAGGAAAGGGTTAAACCAGGTAGGGTACAGTTTAGTGCAAGGGCAAGAGCAGCAGCAACATCTACCAGCCGCGGCAACAGCAGCAGCCCACTGACCAGCAAAATGACCTCCACTGGAATGAACATGATGAGCAGGGTGAGCACACTGATTTTTAATACTTAATACTAAAGTTTAATCACTGACATTATTTTTCCAGTTGCTAATAAACTTGCCCTTTAAGTGTAATTCTCTGTATGGAGGCTGAGAGCTCAAGTACGGACCCTCGTTCCTCAAGAAGGACTTATGCTTGTCCCTGTGCCTCGTCTATGCTAACCACGGCCTCTACCTCTTCCACAGATCGTCTTCTACGAGGACAGGAACTTCCAGGGCCGTTCCTATGAGTGCATGAGCGACTGCCCCGACATGTCCTCCTACATGAGCAGGTGCCACTCCTGCAGGGTTGAGAGGGGATGCTTCATGGTGTACGACCGCACCAACTACATGGGCAACCAGTACTTCATGAGGAGGGGCGAGTACGCTGACTACATGAGCATGATGGGAATGAGCGACTGCATCAGGTCCTGCCGTATGATCCCTATGGTAAGACCCCACAGCTGGCTACGGTTAATGAAAATGAGAGTTGGAAGATGTAAATGCGAAATGTGACGTTTCCTGGTCTTCTTTTGCACCACAGTACAGGGGCAACTACAGGATGAGGATCTACGAGAGGGAGAACTTCGGAGGTCAGATGTACGAGCTGATGGATGACTGTGACAACATCATGGACCGCTACCGCATGAACAACTGCATGTCCTGCAACGTGATGGACGGCCACTGGCTGATGTACGAGCAGCCCCACTACAGAGGCAGGATGATGTACATGAGGCCTGGAGAGTACAGGAACTTCATGAACATGGGCTACAGTGGCATGAGATGGATGAGCATGAGGCGCATCACTGACTCCTGCTATTAAACTCTCTTCGCACTAAATAAAACTGTCACAAAATAAGCTGTTGATGTGTTGAGTGTCATTATTTTATAACATCTATGTTTAATTATAATGTAATTAAAGGGGCAATTTGTACGATTAAGGTAAAAGGTGGGGGTGCACTTTACACAGTAGCTGTAGTTATGGCAGATAATTGGTAGATAAACAAACAACAACAAATTAGCAAACATGTAACACTATCAGTAACAGTATAATATGTTTTATTATGGGTCTGGACAAAAGCTTGCAACCTTTTACTCACTAAGAGCTGTCTCCAGCCATGTGACGCAACACCAGCATAGACTTTTGTTTGCTTCTATTTTGGTCTCTTCTTTGTTGGTCACTTTTTGTTGTGGAGAATGGATGGTACTAATGGCGACTTAGTAAGCACTACAGCCATCATTGTGTTTACTGTTCCTCTCATTTTCACTTGAACTGGAGTTCATATCATTGTGGGTTTGTTATATAGAAAGAGAGGATGAAGTAACAACAACAATGTAGGTGTTTGAGAATTCAGTGGAAAACTGACTAAACCCACAGTTTGCAGCATGAGACAGATATTTTTCTACAAAAACAAAACAAAACAAAATATCTGACAAAGACTGAAGAAAGAAAGAGTCAAAAACTCATACTGATTGGAACAAAATGTCACCATGTTATGATCCAGTAGGCCTTGTGAAACACCTCCTGTCGATAGGTCGATTACGTTCATTTTGTCTTCTTTCCAATAGTTAGGGTAGGTTTTCTTGTGATCAGACAAGTTCAGATGTGCAGAGATGTTCTTACCTGCTGACGGATTCGGCTGTAACAGAGCTGTCATGCGCTTCCTGGTGTGACGTCTACAAACAGCTGATCGGGCCGGGAAACTTTTCAACATAAAGTTTCTTTTCTGCGGGTGTTGAATGGTCGTCCAGTTTCCCCGATGTATGTTTCATTGCATGATTTACATGGAATTTTCGTAGATGATGTTGCATTCCTTGTCCGGTGTTATTGCCCGATCAGCTGTTTGTAGACGTCACACCAGGAAGCGCATGGCAGCTCTGAAGAAGGCTGAAGATACAGCTCAAACCATCAGCAGGTAAAGACATTTTGGCACAACTCAACTCGTCTGATCACAAGAAAACCTGCCCTAACCTCCAGTTGCTGATTCAGGTTCATTAGATGACGCCAAGGTTTAAATGGTCCTGTATGAAACCGCATCAAGAACCAAAACGGATCTGGTGGAAAAGGCCTGCTGTTCCTCCAATGAGGCATTTCCAGGGCTGATCTGGTGCCAGTGCCCAAACTGGAACCAGCTGTTTCCGTTTTAACAGTTACTTTAACTGGTCCTTCCTCTACTTCTGTCTTCTACTTCACTTGAGCCACAAAGTGTCGTTACAAGACAGGATGGTCTTAGGCTACCAGGTTTAGACACTAACTCCAATACATATCTGCAGGTAAATACAGTAACATTTCTGGCTTGATATCAAAACTGTTTTTTATTTATTTTTTCGTCACATGCTGCTGTTGTTTTAGAGTTAAATATTACAACTGGCCCTAACTATTCATCCATGCATACATCATCAAAATACAATATCCAATGAGCATTCTTTGCCATGCTGTAGTTTGACTAAAATATAAATGAATGTGTAAATTCGGCAAAGATGATAATAATAAGACCAATTAAAGAGAGATGTTGAGTGAACTATGCTGTGATTTTATTTACTCTTGAAACAACATGGCCAAAATATTCATCACACGTGAGTATAATGCAGACTGCATATATTGGCCAAATTTAGGAATAAAAGGCCGTCTTGTTTGGAAAAATGTGACCTTATGGAAGATAATGCATTTAGTATGTTGTCTTTTAAGCACCAGAACGGTTTACCATCTGTTATGACATTGGATTTGCTACTGAAACTGTGGCTTTCTTGCTATAAAGTAAAGCTTGCGTCAGCTGAAAATTGCTGCAGTGGTTTGTAGGAAGTTTAGACTAATTCTGAGTGGAATTTAAACGGTTGTGTCTGGTGTCGTACATTTTCGGCTTTTCACATAAATACTGGAGCTTCTGAGAATCTCTGATTATACGGACACTGCTCCAATTTGGCTTCGGCCTGTCTCAGGGTTGTTGTGAGATGTAAATATTGTCTTTGGACCGTCTAGGTTTGTTTCTGCAAGTCCATGTGTTTCCTTCAGGCCTGTTCTCATTGGAAACACAAAAACAGACCAGTTACACACAACTATGTTCTGGTCTTTTTACACCAAAACTAACAATGATTCATACCTGTACATAGGTCAGCAGTGTCATGCACAAATGTTATGTTACTCAAGTGTATGTTGTGACTTGTCGAACACGTGTTTGGACTCATTTCATTCCCTTTATGTATATTTCCATTAGATAAGTTCAACAACCAAGTAAAATAAACATGTGCATTCCATTTTTTCCAAGATAAATCCATATATAGACATATAGTTCTTTGTTAAATGCCTCAGAGGAGATTGTAGAAGCACGTCTCTCTATCTTTCTCTCTCCATCTTTCTCTTTCTTTCTGCTCTCTTCTTCCTCCAGAGAGCGCCCAATCCAGCGAACGAGGGGAATCAATACCCTGATATGAGATTCAGCCTAATGAGGATCAGAAACATCTTAATAAAGACCCATAATCCATCACTTAATCCCTCATTACAGAATCATCTGCATTCTTCATACCGCCGCAGTGACGGCACTTTCAGGCCCATTGTTCTGCCTTGCTTCATCTCTCACCCAGGGCTACGTCTCCCTTTGTCTCCCCCCGGTGTCAGTTATATTTGATCTGCTCTCATTAGACTTTTAGACGAGATGAGCAGCGGAGAGTGAAAATAGTGCTTTTGTGTGCACTTCTATGATATCTTCTGTCTGAAATGGAAAATGAGACATATGCTTAATGAGTAAAAGGTGGACTGGGACCTGCTGTCCAACACAGAGATAGGGAGTGCATTGTGTGGGGAAGGCGGTGTGACCGATACTGTTAAAGGACATGCTTTCCAGGCTGTGTCTAAGTCAGCCATTATGACTTTTTAGAGTGCGGAAATTACTCTGAAGTGGGACAGATGGATTAAAGTTTAATGCTGAACCCCTGGGATATTCTGTGTTTCAGTTTAGTGCAGCATTAACACAAAAGTTGAGGAAGTTTTACCCAAGTTAAAAAAAAAAAAAATTACATGGACTCAAGCACGCTGATGATATCCATTTACAACGGCAATGAATGATTTCCCCGTGCATGAGTTTACATGAAGTATATGTCTGATTCTAATTCATATTTCACATTAGCTACATTCCTAGTTAACATCTGTCTTCATTAAATATATACACTAATTTCTATACACTGAATTTCATTTTTCTGAGTTCTTCATTACCTCTCCTCTGCAACTTGAAAATTAAACCAAAGCAGAAATGGTTTACATTGTAATATTACTGATGGCCTGTAGACACTGGGTCCAAAAGCCCCATAGGCTACACAGTCTGACAATACCAAGTCAGTCATTTTTTTCCAGGAGCCATAGATGCAGTCCACTGAGTCATTTCCTTGTTTCTTTATCTTTACAACAAACTCCCTTGACTTGTGAAATTATCTTTTAAAATGAAGATACATCATATGTGTTAATGATGCCATGATTCAAATTGGATCAAAAATTATTTTCTACTTGTCAGTGACCACTGTTAAATATATTCTGACATTAACCTGTGGCTTCAAAATTGTTAAAAAAAAAAAAAATCATCATTATATACGGTCTACGGTACAAGATTTAAGTCAGCTCCAATACTATAATAAATACATTTTCCTGATAGTATTATAGTTGTCATAATAAGCACATCATACTTTATACTTGCCTTGTTTAATTTTGGTAACATTTCTCCCAGCTTATCTATTTAGATATTCACTTTACTCTCCTTTGCTTTACCAAACAGAAAAATCCCTAAATATTTTTGCCAAAAACTTTTTTATTATTCACCAATCATGTGGGATGTGCATTATTTTAAAGCAAACATATACAAAACTGCACAAATCAAAATGGCTGATTGAGTGAATTATTTATTCTCATAGAAAGACTTTTGACATTATTCGGGATTCTATGTGAAACACTGTTTTTAAGCTTTAAATAACAGATTTATTTGTTGCTTTTGACAACACTGTCATACCTATATGACATGTCCCAGCTCTATTTTGTCCTCAACAAACTCCTGAAGGAAATTCCTTCTTCATGTCCATCTATGTTCATCACATTTATCAGTAAAGTAAGATGCTGCCGTGTCTTGTGCACAGGAATATTTAGTAAAATGTCAGGCGATATTTGCTCCATCCACATCAGCAGCATAGAGGCAGACTCCCTCTAATTTGGAACAACAAAGGAGGTTAATATAGAATTATGTGTCGAGACAGGAGGAGAAATCTCTTTTCCTTTAGGTGAAGCTCTACGATGATCCTCATGAGGCCTTGGTAATTAGCCCCATGAAGGTGTGAAGACGGCTCATTCTTAACCCGTACTACCCCTCCCTCTTTATTACTCTGTGTACTGAGGTGAGTAGGAGGTGGAGGGGGATAAAACAAAACAAATAAAACTCATTAAAGGTGCCTGTGTGTCTACAAATCCCCCTCTGCCGTGTGCTTACACACCACAGACATCATTAGCTCCGGTCAAAGCAGCCATCGTTATTCTGCCTGGATATGAACACAGATCAAAGCCTGCGATAGTTCGTTGTCTTCTAACCTGAGGCAGGATTCACCAAATAAGAGCAGCTTTTCTGGCAGATTTCCATTTCTTTTACCCTAAACTTGGCCTGTAGAGACACAGAAAATCATTCTACATTGCAAAAGAAAAAACAATTTCTCCAATGATGCACCTATGGCAATTTCTTGATGGGAAGAATAGAATTAATTTGTTCTGCTGCAAAATAGATGAGATATGTGAGATTTCATGTTTCATATATGAGAGTTCTTTTGTAGTTTGACTCGCAGTTTGCCTCATGAAAAACAAAAGGAAACTGTACTGAACTTTCCCATGTTCAAATAGCTAAAGCATGCATTATTCCTGTCACGTTTTTTTTGTCGTAATTTCTGAATCACAGGAGTCCCTGGACCCTATGAATGGTTGTGAGACTTTTATGAATAGGGAGCAATTTTGATTTAAGTACCTGATGTCCCAGCAATGACAGAACAATTTTAATCATAAAACATTGTACAAATAAGTATGTATTTGATGGTGAGTATAAAACAGCACTCTAAAGATGGACAAGTTGGTAGTTCACCTACTAAAGTACCTCTCTTTGGACAGGGGAAAGAAGACGGAGAACCCAGGGGAGAACCCAGGGGAGAACCAAGGGGAGAGCCAAGGGGAGAACACGCAAGTTCCACACTGAAAGGCCCCGTCTTGTCATAAGGTATAGTACACCGACTTCTGTTATTGCTTCCTCTGATCATAGACACTCATTTAGAATCCTAGGTGCCTAATTGGGTTTGAAAAAGGGGGAATAACTCTGGACAGATACATAACACCTGGCATGTAAAAACCATCAAAAACATTGTCTGTTGATACAAATTTCCACTTGGATTAAGTCTATAAACCTCCATCTACACTTGTTTAGGTTAGTTAGATTGGGACAACTAATAAACCAAGACCCCCTCAATCAAGACAGGAAATGTTAATCGGAAGAATGATTATTTAATATTTAGTTGTCTTGAACTTCAATCTATTATTAACTTGCCATAACTTGCTACACTCCTATTTTTTAACTTTTTTTTTACAGCATCTGAAATATTTAAAAATGTAGTGTGTTGGCATTTTAATTTGTAGTAGTCAGAGGTCAGTGTAGTCCTGACCTAAAATCTATCATTACTTGCCAAGAATGTCAGGAATCAATACATTTATAAAATGCAAAAAATGTGAGTCTTAAATACAGTAATCTGACTGTGGGTACTGTACAGTGTGAGGCTGACACATACAGTACAATGAGTCATTATTATTATTATGAAGGTAAAAGTAGTGAAATTATAACTTCTTTCCATCTAAATCATTTATGGGGATCATTTGCTCTACTTAGTCCATCCCTTGCTTGGAAAAACCAACGGTTACCAGTGAAACAGTGAGTCAGTCAGTCACTGGCTGAATCCTCCCCAGAGGGGATGTTTTGCTCCAACACACTGGTTGTAATCCACACTAATCTCCCGCCTCATTTCACACATATTTGCATCAGTGAAACACACCATCCATTCCCCATGACCCCCCTGATCTCTCATGTCTAATAAGTGCAGGTATAGTGGCCCAGATGAACCCTGACAACTTGATCTCTCTCTCTCTCTCTCTCTCTCTCTCTCTCTCTCTCTCTCTCTCATCCCACATCTCCCTCCTGCTCATTCATGCACAGTTGATGATTTTTTTTCCCCTTACCTGTTTACATTTGCCAGAGGCAGGTGCAGGTGTTTTCTCTCCTAACTGCTATCAGACACAGTGAGAGCATGTGGCAGCAGACACGTTGTACACTAATCACACATGATAACATCTCCAGTCAACAGACAGCAGGCACACGTTACAGGCCTGAGGCGGTGCGACAGTCTCTTAATGAATGACTGCAGACAGCCGCAACCAAATCACTGAATACAAATACAAATAGGAACAAACCCACACATTTTGACGTGAACATTTGTTACCAAAAAAGAGATCGTACAAAGCCAAAGTTCACTTTTTATGGGCAATGTTTGAGATCTTTTACATAGCCTTCCCTAAGGAGTATTAGCTGGTGTAGCAGTAGAGCAGTAGACACACACACACATATATAGAAAGAAAAAATCCCCAGTGCTTTCATGTCCACATGTCTTGGCCACTCGTAAATTTTCCATGTATAAAAATAATTATAAGAATAATTACCAATTCAACTTGAAGTTAAGTAAGTGGCAAACAGAGTGGTTATTATTTTAAAATCAACAGATTATGTAAAGGGATTATTTTTCTTCAAGTCTGTAAATCTGCTCGTAGATGTAAAGGATCAGTAATTTCCCATCAGCCCCCAAATCTAAAATACAGCGCTGTAGATGCCATGCATGTAGTGTAACCTACCTGTCCACATGCAGATGATCAAAAGCAATCACAATGACGTATTCAGTTGAACAGTGCATTTAAGTTATTGTCTTTTAAATTGTATGAAGTGAAAAAGGCACCTTTATTTTTGTACTGGTATTGTCTGAAAGCACAGGAGTTTAGTTCCATGATTCATGATTGTATTCAACACATCATCAGTCATGAAATGCCCTTTTTGGATGGTGAGCTGAGTGTTTTGCTGCTTGAGTGCATTTGGGTGATTCTTTGTTCTTTGCTTGGTTTCGATATTAGTTTGACCTTCTTATTTTGCCAAAACTAACCTTTCCTTTCATTACCCTAACGCACTAAACCCAAACATATGTTGTCTCCGAGCTGCTTCCTGCCTGCTTGAACTATCTCCTTCTCTGTTTCCAGCCATCACTGATAATGAGCGTGTTCAGTGGGTGGAATGTGGCCCTGGCGCTGCGCGTTTCCCTGTGTGTGTTTGTCCTCAGTGGCTTCTACCCTGTGTTTGCTGCAGCTGGAAGCCCTGGGAAAGACATAAACATGGCAGTAGTAACAGCAGATACCCAGGAAGCGGTGAATAGAGACTGGATGTGGCAGTAATGGGATGGTGCCAGACCCATTGTGTCCCATTGTTTACACACACATACACCCTGCACAGGTCAGCGGTAGTGAGGTCAGACACTGAACTCTGACCTTTGACATTGTAATGGAGTGGCAGGTTGAGTGTGGTTATCAGAACTAACATGGGTCACAGTGATAAAGTGAAAACACTTTCACTCACTCAAGAGGAAAACGTTTTTTTCAGAATATATATATATATATCTATATATATATATATATATCTCAC
>JAPQRQ010000028.1:1182909-1214591 GCA_037367365.1 Apogon talboti
TAGTCATGTAAAATACAACTAATTTGTGCCGATAACACTGGAACAGAGTATACTTTACCTAGCTCTGACCCAGGGCTTGGTGTGCATCTCCAGACCAGAGCCCCACATGCCGTGTTTGTCAGAACCAGGGGGCATTTTCCCCCTCTCAGTTGCTAACTCCTCAGCCACAGCCCTGATGTGATAAGGCTCAAACCCACAGCAGCCACCGATGAAGCGGATACCAACTTTGTAAGCCTCTCTGGCGTACTTGTGCATGTCCCAGCGGGTCAGGATCCTGGGTTCCAGGGCTGAAAACAGAGCAAAACAGAGGCGAATGTTAGAAAAAAGAAGAAAAAAAACAAGCATAAAAGTCAATATATTATTATTGAAGAAAAATTCCAGTTACCAAAAGGGAATTCTGGGAGATCGATAAATCCCTGGCAGTTGCAGTCGGGGGTGTGGAAGGCCAGCGGCTGCACCATATAGTGAGCCTTCAGTCCGGCCTTCTCGACTCCCTCCTTCATCAACTTGACAGCCTCCACACAGGTCATGGGGTCAAAGTGGCAGTTGACTCCCACAATCTGGGCACCTGGAGAAGAACAGAAAAGTAAAATACCCATTTGTGATAACACAACAAGACTAAAACAGACAAGAAGTGAGATCGATTTGGGTAAAAGAAGTTCGTACCAGCCTTCACCAGTCTGACAGCGCACTCCCCAGGTGGGACACCGTGCATGTCTCCCTGTGGTCCGATGCACATAGAAGCAGCCACTGGTTTCCCACTGGTCTTCAGCACCTGAACGGCCCACTCTGCCTCCTCAACATGCTCAAAGTACTGCAAACACACAAACAGCACAGTCAAAACCCAAATCCAAGCCTCCACGTGTTGATCTTGTCATATTTCAGATTCATTTTTATTAAATTTTCATTCCACCTCTGCGATCAGGAAGTCCACGTTCTTCTTCAAGAACACATCCAGCTGTTTCTTGAAGATGGCCTTCACTTCCGTCTCACTCTTGCAGCTCAGGTAGGATGGAGTCTGACACACTCCTCCAGCGACGATGGCATCTCCTTCACTGGCTACTTCTCTAGCCAGGTCACAGGCTGCCTCGTTGATTTGTGCCCCCTGATGGAAATAATAGTGACAGTACATATTTGTTTTTTCAGTAAACCAACAATTAAGCATGTAAAGCATTGTCAAATCTGTAAAATGCTGGCTATTGAAGTGCTACTGATGGGTACTCACAGTAAATTTCAGGGTTTGGCCTCTGTTTTCCAGTTTATCATCACTTGCGTAAAATGTAAATGTCTGCATGACGTTAGATCCTGCTCGCAGAAATTCCCTGTGCAGCTGCCTCACTGATGGAAACAGAGGTTTGACACATGTCACTGTGCTAATAGTGCTTTGTTATATTAAACAGTACATGGACATAAATATTAACTGTTATTTGTCACTTTGTACTCATATGTAATATGTGTGTTTGGACATTTATGCAACATTTGGAGTGTGTTAAATCTGTACATTGAGCTGAAATACACTATTCATTGGTAACAGATGCCTCCAAATGGAGTTAGACCCACTCTTGCAATGCATTTAGGTGTTTATAGCACCAGTGGTTTAGATACACTGATGTTTCTGTACTGTCAGCCCATACCGGCCTCAGGGTGTGTGACAGTGGCCTCAGGAGTCCACGGCCCGGCCTTAACATATCCCCTCTTCTCCAGGGCAAACACAAAGCCTCCATCGCCGATCACCACCTCCCCAGCGTTCAGACGCTCCATGATACCCTGAGAGAGGTCAGGAATATAATGAATGGATGTGAATTAAAAAGAAGGAAAGATTAAATATGCCAACTAATGTATATAAAACACTGAAAAGCATCAAGACCTACTTACATACTGTATCTAAAGACAATGTGGATGGTGACATTTTATATAGATTGTATATAAAAATATTAAGGATTGAAAACTGAGGAGTTTATGTGACTGTTTATGGGGAAGAGGCTGTAGCTAGGGTACAAAGGTGCAAACATAAATCATTTTTATTCTTTCCAGCAACGACAGCTTTATCCTGGCTATATTAAAAACTACACTCACAAAACCTGCAGTGAAAACTTTTTTTTTTTTTTTTTTTTTTACAGCTCAGTAAAACAGTTGCAGTAGGATATAAAAGAGAGAACAGAATATGCCAGGAGGCTGCTTTACCTTCTTAACAGGCGGCATCTCTTCTTCCAAGTTTCAGTTGCAGCGTTAAGCACTTGGTAACAGTGAACCCCAACTCTATGGCCCGAACAGCGCTCGGAGTGTGTCATGTCTGATTTTATACTTCTAGGGTATCATGGGAGGGTTTCATTTTGGTGCCAAATCAATGTCTAATTGCTACATAACTGTTTGGACATTATGCAACATAGTTTGGCACACAATTCAGTAGAGGTGGCATGGGTTCAGGTAAGATGGGGACACATGTTTGGAAGAAGAAGTCAGAGCTGTCTGTTTAATGATAAACCCACAGGGTCACTATTAAATATTAATTCGCTCCAAAATCATTTGGGATTTTTGGTAAACTGTAAAAACCATAGAAACGTACATCTTCAAAAATCCATCGCCTTTGACACAGCTTTACTTCAACTTTATTTACAAAGTAGTTGCTGTTAAAATGATGTTTTTTAGTGAGTGTGTTAGGCTTGGTAAGTTCAAACTGAATCAATGAAGTGTTAAATGTGGCTCATGTGATCCTGAAATGCCTGGTGTAATGAGGACTTTGTCAATGTTTCTTCACTGCTGTGTCCTCATAGGTGGAACATTGTGCAAAGACAGTAAATGGCAGGTCTGTCCACCTCATAGGATTCAGTTTAGTCTGGACACACCACACTGATAAGACTTCATAGTGCTTTGAAATCATGCACCATATGACTTACAGAGGTTTTGCAGATCTCAGACCTGAAAGATAATAATAATAATAAAATAATAATGCATTAGATTTCTATAGCGCTTTTCAAGTCACCCAAAGCGCTGATGTGTTATTTAAAGTGTGTCAAAAGTAGAAATATCATTTAAGGCCTTGGAAAAATAAAGTTTTTCATTTGAGGGGCAGTATTTTAACATCAGTGTGATGGATCATTGCATTTACTCAGGTTAACCAGTAACACCTTCTGTCCTGCCTTCACTGTGGCTCTTATCTTCCGTTCACTCCACACACAGATATGAGGATATTGACCTTCAGCAGTGTGGTGGTGGTGGTGTTGTGTAGCTCTGTCAGTGCTGGGTCTATCCAGTTCTAGGGAGAATGTGACAGATAGATCTGTCTCTGGTGTTTATCAACAGAGTCAAAGTTCAGAGGAATAGCCTCCAATCTTATGGTTCATCGTAGGATTTCATCAGCAGTCTTTATGCGATCTGAAGTAGCAAAGTAGATTGTTAAATCAGCAAAGGGATACGGTGTCCTCGTTGCTACAAGTGTGCATGGATGTGTATTTTCTGTGTAGGGCTATAAGCAGAAATAGCCCTGATGTTTCAAGTGTCACTGAAGTGCTGATTCAGACCATAACTCCACCATAAAGGAGACCGAATACCATGTGCATGCAGAACCACAATCCTGTTCTGCACCAAAGTGAATGTAGTCCACCGTGTCCGCTGACCACTTTACATCATGGTGGCTATCGACTAGTCAAAGAATAACAGAAATACAACCTGTGTTAAATCCACTATTTCTTCTATACAACTTAATTTTCTGATTTTGTTTGTGTTTGTGTCTTCCTTTGTCCATCTCACATGCCACGCAGAGGCCAGATCAAAAGTTACTATCTGGTAACTAATCCAACCACGTGAGAATACACACATAGAGCACGTCTGAAATGTGTTTACTTGGTGTATATTTACAATATCACATTTCCCCTGAGTTATTCCAGCTATTCCGGTTGACATCAACCAGTGGCTCTGTTGACTGATATTTTCTCTTTGCAGCCATAACTAGTTTTCACAGGCCGCGGCTGGAACTGAGTGCGTCACTGTGGTCACAATGGACTAACAGTCAGGACTAAAGTGCGAAGGGTTGAACATATACGAATAGAAGTCTCTTCACAGTGGGCTGGAGCTTAAACAGATGAATGGTTGAGGACTGGGAGTGAAGCTAGCTGGGAAAAAGGCCAGATTTGAGACTTTGACAGGAGAAAGAGGGTACAGAGACTTGCACCCCTCAAGGGGGGGGGACACATTGGTGATGTAGATGACCTGGAGTGACACTGATAAAGCTGTGGTTAACTATTTACTCCCAACAAACTGATGAAATAGTGGCTTTAGTTACTTAACTAGTTACGTGTTTAATAGACAGTAGCGGAAGTTAACAAGAGATGATGATCGCACTGTGAACATTGCAAGTTATTTTGATAGACATTACTACATCGATTTGTAAATGTTGCAACAAATCTTAAATGTCTCTGTATGTGCTTCCAGAGGTGGTGACGTCCCTATATATCAAAGGACCCATTAGAAAGAAAGAAAGCCATAAAATATAAACTGCATGTATGAGAGCTGCAAAAATTTTGCTTCTCTGTACCATCTTCAAAACATTTTCTGTTTTCTTTATTGCTTCACTACCCCCCCCACCCCCTCTATTCTCTCATTGGGACTCTAAAACCACCCCCTGTTTACCTCCACCCCTTCCTCTGGCCCAATCACAGCTCAAGCTGAAGACGACATTCTGCTGAAGCTGTCCATTCTATGTGGATTTGTAGGCCACACAGATAGACAGGGAGGGAGTAAGTGTGTGTATGTTACACAGAGCATGCTCTTTGACCCAGTAAACCAGCTATAGTCTTTGTACAGTTGCTCTTATCTCTATTTCTATTAAATTACATTAATGCATTCAGTGCAAAAACGTATATCACATGGTTATCTATTCCCCATGACCTCACTTTTTAGAGTGTTTGGAAATCAAAGAAACAATTAAATGCAATGTCTATTTCAGTCATAGGAGGGCATCATAGTACAGCTTCTGTTGGTTTGGAGCATTGTTTTAAAATTTCAAGACAGAATACAGAATAAATCTCATCAGCTGTAATTTTTAATGTATTCTGTCAGATTACTGAACGTGAATATTGGCAACTGGTAACTTCAACTTGCATGTAACAGTGTGAATGAAGTAAACTGTAGCCCAAAGTAAATCTTAATGCACACCAATGTATTGTATATATACTGTATATGTATATGGGGTGTAAATTTATGTACATGTAGACATAGTGTGATCTTTGATGTTTATGTAAACCTTTTACTGCAACAAATTCAAGGTAAAATTTAGTTTCATGCTTGATTAAATTGGATTTTTTTGACAGTGTGAAATGGAATGGAGAAGGTGGTATATAAATAATAATAATAATAATAATAATATGCAACACACATACAGTATGATAACCCATTATATCTCTCTCCTACGTGTCCTGTGTGAACAGAAAGACTACAATATATTCATATCCTACCATGGTACAGACATACTTTTGCACTTTGCATTTTACTAATGCCTTTTACATCTCAGAGGAAATAATACAGACTTTAAAAGCAAACCCAAGAAATCTGATAATTTATTTCACCTATCAACCTTATTAACCTTCAATTAAATACAGCAACATTATACTTTGTATTCTAAAAATGTTTTTTTGATCCATGTGGTCCTCCTCTGCAGTAAATATACTATTGACTGACATGTACATGTCCAACCACCACAGTCACCACAAGTCACATTCCCTGAACACTTTTAAGAATTTCTAATAGAAGTCATTAGTGGAAAAGGAAATTTAGGCTAAGAACTGCTGAGGCTGTGCAGGTAACTTTGAGTGTGTTTATACCTTTCTGTACCTGTGTTGGTAAAAATGGACTGCACTTATATAGCGCTTTTTCGCACTTTAATGGTGCCCAAAGCGCTTTACATGGCCTGTAAATTGTATTGATTTGTTCATTCATGTTTCAGGAGTGCTGGTATTCACCTGAACATGAAAACAGTCTGTCAGGGTGTTGGGCATGTTCCGTGCACATAAGTAAAAACTACTGAAACAAACTTAGTGCTCATGTAGTCATGAACTTGTGCGGTGCTGATTCCTGCTTTAACACACCTAAACTGTTGTATTCTAAATAATTGTTATTTAACTCTTTTTTGAAGTGGGTGGGGCTACTACGGTGAAAAGTCCAATTTGTGTTGTTGACATGTAAATAAAACTGCAATGTTTCACATAGCCACTAGAGGGCCTCATTAGATGAAACTTCAGGCATTTGGGGCTGTTCACCAAGCATGGACACTCAGGGAGGTGTGTTTCCTTCCCATTTAGTACACATCAATATTTGTCAAAGACCATATGATTCAGGATTTTCACTTTTTAACAATCATATCATCAAAGTCATTTTTTGAGAAGGTGTGTCTCCCAAGGTGGACGTGAAAACGACACCCATGATTTCATATCACACACATCTGTTTCCATTTATGGAGTTTATAATAATAACTAAATGAACTGTTGGCTTTGCTTAGACTACATATAACACTATTAGCCTGGCCTTTTGGTTGTGATTAATCTATAAACATCAACTGTTTCAGCGTTTATAGTGCAGTGTTTAAAATTGACCACAAGATGGGGCTCTTTCCTAAAGAACAACATTTATATATGGAGACTAACATCACCAGTCTCTTGTGACTTGTCACACTTTACCGGTTCATTATTTTCTTATCAGAATTAATCTTTGTGAGTTGTCAATGACTGATGACAAGTTAGGATCCTTAAGAAACTACTATGCAGCTACAGTCAATAAACATCCTACGACTTCATTTCTCACTATTTTTAAACACTGAGTTGACCAACATGCTTACAGAGCTCATGTAATGTTACTAAATGAAATGTGATGAATGAATAAATAATTGAATATATGCATGGACTAAAGAATAAATAAAGAAAGAAAACAAACAAATTAAAAGTATTGTAATAAAAAATAACATGGTAAAAGATAATAAAAGTCACCAAGTATCTTGTTCTGTTTCACATAAGCAGCTAGAGCAGATTTATGGAGATTAGAATTACCCATTAAAAATGTCTGAAATTACCCAGACAATACATATGAAATATTTAAAAATTATGTAGTATTTTTAAAAGTATTTTTCTAGTCTGAGGTGGAGTGATGATACTTGATGAGACTTCCTGTTTTGTAAACGTGGGTCCACGATCTTGAAATAAAGTCGACCTTAAAAGCCAAATATGAGTCAACCTTAAAAAAACCAAACTGAGGGGGCTCGGTCACGTTTTTCAAGTGACGTTGTCGCTGTGGATTGGCTGCATTTTCGAGGTATGGAAATGAGGGGGGTGGGCTCGTGTAAACGAGTACGTGACGTCAGTTCCCCCATTCGCAGTGAGCGAAACAAACATGGCGATAGACTCGAGTGGACGAGGGTTTACTCTAACTTTATTTGTATTTTCTTGTGTTTTTGCGGGCAGCCAGACTGAGGCGGTGGGTCCAGAGTCGAGGGGTGCCACTCGGATCCTCGGCATGAGGCTGGAGAGGAGCGACATGCCGGCAGGCACCACCGACAAAGGAGTTATTCAGGTGACCGAGGGCAGCGACATCCTCCTCAGGTTCTACGGGATCCACTTGCTACCGAACAGCTCGGGTCTGGTCCGGTTTATGGAACTGTACTCCAGTGATAAAGAGGATGATAACCTGGGCGCAGTAGAGGTCAACAACAGGACTTGTCCAGAACACACTAAGGATATAGTAGTTAAGGGGGACATGACCGTCACTAACCAAAACACCACCGGGGTGGTCCGCCTCTTGATCAAGCAGCTCCGTAAGAACGAGATGGTGAAGGTGTTCGGGTTGTGTATCCGCGAGAGCCTGGAGGAGGAGAAGTGGCACCTGCTGGACGAGAAGGACGGCAGACTGCGGGTAGTGGAGGAGAAGAAGTCCCTGCTGCCCATCTGGCTGCAGGTGATCCTCATCTCCTTCCTGTTGGTGCTGTCCGGTATGTTCAGCGGGCTGAACCTGGGGCTGATGGCTCTGGACCCCATGGAGCTCCGCATCGTGCAGAGCTGCGGAACCGAGAAGGAGAAGAAATACGCGCGAAAGATCGAGCCCATCCGCAGGAAGGGTAACTATCTCCTCTGCTCCCTGCTCCTCGGAAACGTCCTGGTCAACACCACCCTCACCATCCTCCTGGATGACCTCATAGGGTCAGGTCTGGGTGCTGTGGTCGCATCCACCATCGGCATCGTCATCTTCGGTGAGATCGTCCCGCAGGCGCTGTGCTCTCGTCACGGTCTGGCCGTCGGAGCCAACACCATCCTGCTCACGAAGTTGTTTATGCTTTTAACTTTCCCTCTGTCCTGGCCCATCAGCAAGATCCTGGACTGCGTTCTGGGCCAGGAGATCGGCACCGTGTACAACCGGGAGAAGCTGGTGGAGATGCTGAAAGTTACTGAACCGTACAATGACTTGGTGAAAGAGGAGCTCAACATGATCCAAGGCGCGCTGGAGCTCAGGACCAAAACAGTGGAGGATGTCATGACTCCCATCAGCAACTGCTTCATGATCCACAGCGACGCCGTGCTGGACTTTAACACCATGTCCGAGATCATGGAGAGTGGATACACCAGAATACCGGTGTACGAGGACGAGCGGTCCAACATAGTGGACATCCTGTTTGTCAAGGACCTGGCTTTTGTTGACCCGGATGACAACACCACCCTGAAGACCATCACCAAGTTCTACAACCATCCGGTCCACTTCGTCTTCCATGATACCAAGCTGGACTCCATGTTGGAGGAGTTCAAGAAAGGTTTGTGGAAATACATGTAAATAAGGCTTTGTCATGCATGAGTCAGGTGTGTTTCCTCAGGGATGCCTGTGAGTTTAGTCACTTAATGTTATAGAAGTGAGAGTTACTGTTAATGGACACTAACAGAGCTTTTAATTTAACCACACACATGAGGATTTTGTTTGTTGTGGTACACATCTCCTTTGTTTAACCTTTGACACTACCAGTATTTAGACTGATCCGATTACATTACATCTGTCTGTAGTGATGACTGTGGCTAATGCTCCAGCAGTTCTGGCAGTGGGTTAAGTTAAATGAAAAGCAGCCAGTCAGTTGTACTGCAGACTCTGGATTAGTGAGCAGCCTATGCTTTGTTTAAAGGAGGAGGCTAGAGCTTGACCTTTGACCAATTAATGGAGTAGACCAATCAATAAAAACTACATATGTCTTGGGCATCATTGAAGTATTGATTTCTGTGTAATAAGATGTTCACCAGCAGGCTTTGAAAGGTCAGCCAGTTAATTAGGTTCATTTTACCTTGCATTGAAATGCATTCGGTGTGGTCTGACATGAATCTAACTTCACGAAGTTGCTTTTCGGTCTCGATGTTTTGTCAGGTCATGTGTCATGTGCTGTTGAGTGAAATGCACATGAAGCTTCTGTAGATGTATAGATTATATATTTGATAATAATGAGAGCTCACACTTCTGTTATCAGCTTTAAGCCTGAGTTTGTCTGCTGCTGTTTCTCCATGCAGGAACATGTAGTTCTGTATTCAGCCTGTAATTCTTTTGTGTGACTCTTCAAGAGAAAGTACACAGCAATGTAATAGGTAAGGAAGTAGAGCATAAAATCTGTAACTGTGTCTAAGAGTGAATTGAGTTTGCTGAGAGCTGGTGCTCCTTTGTTAGAAATCCAACCTAACCTCAGTCAGGTTTGTGATATCAGAACACTTCCCCATTGAACTTCTCTGTGCTGCTTTGCTACTTTCCCTTCACACAAATACACACTGTGTCTCTCAGGAGGACACACGCACACTGACGCCATCCCCCGCAGGGATATATTTTTCCTTTCTCAGGCATCTCATCTCAAGGTCACAGACAGTGGAGACACAAACACACATACACCCTTTTGCTGTGTCTGTTTCCCAGTGCAGAAGGGGAAGGAGGCTTTGGCTTTCTGTCTGAGTAGTAGCAACATTATCTAACTGCAAGCCTTAGCTATGTAAGGCGCTATGATTGAGTTTCCAGAGTAACTTCCTCAGATGCACATCTCTTTCTCTGGTTGTCCTCTGAGTCGTTGTAGAGATCCGTCAGTTTCTGTGATGCTCAGCACAGTGTGACATTTGGCCAAGAAACAGCTCTGCAGCTCATCTTCATAGTGTTTTCTGGCAGGTCAGGAGGTTCTGGCAACAAACCACAGTGCCTTCGGACACACATACACACATATACGCTCGTGCATTTCCATCACTTTAGGAGAGATTACATCGTCTTGCATTAGTTTGATGGAAACTTGTCTCAACCTGAACCTTAAAACAAGTCTCAAACCTAAAAAAGTGATGGTTTCCATTATAGGGATCTGCATTTTTGTGCCCTAAAGGTTTGCACATTTTCATAAAGTGGCTGTAAACAAGTATATATCCCCACGACACAAATAATACTCAGCTGCACACACAGTATAAGCCTAACAATATACACTGGCTCAAACATTGGCAGAGGTTTAAGCAGTTATATTAAGTAGTCTTGCTCGCTCTTGAATTTGAGTGATGTTGCTCTGCTGATACTTATGCTTGAAGTTTTAATCTGAAAATGGACCCCACAAAAACTTCAATGCTTCCACAATGCATACGCTTCCACAATGTGAGGAATATATGGGATGCACAGTGACATTGTTCAAGCCTCCAATGACCACATGAATTATTATAGATAAATATGTTAGCATGTGTATGAGGTTGTTTAATAAGTACAGTTAACATAGACTCCATTGAATGAGGAGATGCAATAAATTATTTCACATATACTTCTTTTTTTTTTTTTTTTTACGGAGAACACAATTAAACAGAACACTCATTTAACAAAGAACTCATGACTCATAATTGTATTTCCTGAATCTAAACTATATTCTGAACCATAGAAGTATTTTCCATTTTTACCCATATTTATCCAACTCTCTCTATCCTCAAAGTTGACATTAATTCGACAGCATTTAATGTTACAGAAGCTTCAGAAGATGAATTATGTTACAGAAGCTACAATTTTATCTAATTCATTAAGTGGTGTGAATGCATCAGGTGTATTTGACAAGTATGCTGAGTGTGAATTCATGGTACATGTCAATAAACTGAGTTCTCTTATTCAGCATATCTCAGACTTTTACAAGATGTTCATGGCACGTGGTCGTAACGTGATGGTGGTGGAAGTATGGTCGATCAGGCAAAAGTAGCTTAAATTCATTTTCCAAACCAAGAGAATTCAGTCCAATCTAAGGGAGACCTGAGGACACCCAGACTAGGTTAATAGGGGTTTGTGCTCCAATAAAATATGACTCCTCAAATGTAAAACCTTAAAATCTCTAAGTCAATATGTAATTACATAAAAAGAATACTATTCTCATTTTAATGCACCACATATTTGGGGAAAGCAGAGTTTAGGAAGTATCAGGTGGGGTATGTTTTGACTCTTCTGTCTATGAGAACGATGAGGAGAAATGACAGCAGGTTGGACAGGTCACTGTAACTGGAAAGACAAAAGGCACCAGAGAACATCTACTGTGGAGTCTCAGTTGTTTTGTCACACTGTTTGATTGACAGGTTGACTTGCAGGCATTGCAAAAGCAGAACAGTGACTCCTTTCCAAAGTTGCTAAATATTTTTTGCTACGTCGGCCTCCACGCTGTGATTCCGGTAGCCGCGGACCCGGTTGGCATGGTAACGTACAGGCTTGATTGCCTGCCGACCCCCTGCTTCCCCTCTGACCGGACTCCCCGCTTCCATCTCAAGTTCCACTCACTTGCTGCTTGGCATCCGTTTCCGTGGTGATGGCACCCAGCAGCGGCGGTTTGTGTACACAGTTTTCTTTAAGTTGAGCTTTGAAGATTGAGACAATGAAGAGCAGGTGACACGTTTAAAGCTCAAGGGACATATAAAGACAGTCGTCACGTCAGTATGCTGACATTTCTCCTTCCTGTGTGTGTTTACACCCTCAGCCCTGTCAGTCAACAGGATGTGACCTTTCAGGTGAACGATGAAGATACCTTATTAGCATCAAATTTTAATGACGCACGGGGCTGCAAATATTAACAACACCCAGAAAAAAAGAGAACATACAAGTAAATGATGTGACCTCTAATGGTCCTGATGTCTGTAAGTCGTTTTAATGGATAACAATACGGGTAGTGCCTGTTTTGTCTCGGTTATAGTCTTGATTCAGTGGAAGAAGGCTCAGTGGACACGGGGCATAATTTGAAAAACACACAAACACAAGTGAAGCATGAAGTCACTGCAGGCAGATTTCACTGTGTCAACAGACTGTCACATGTTTTACCCTCAGGTAGTCAGACCAGCCTACATAATGCCTCTCAGGACTCAGCTTCTCTGTAGAATACCAGCAGATAGTGGAAAAAGGTCACTCTGGCTCTTCTTTTACACTGAACCTCTTGAGGTAAAGAAGATTAAAAAAACGCAAAACAAGTACAACGATGCAATGATTTTTAAGGAGATTTAAAAAAAAATATCTCATCTTACCTAAAAACCCTGTACAGTTCGTTAAATAATACTAATTGGAACCTAAAGTCAGTGTATGGTATATCTATGTATGTGCAATGAGAGTGATTTAACATTTATTATCAAAATCAAAGTTAAATTTGGTTTTGGAAAGTAACAAAACATCACATGGACCCATCAGTATGTGATTTAATCAGATTGTACTTACTTCAGCTGCAGTAATGTAGTGTTTAAAATATCTTTTCCTAGTATTTGAGGAACTTCAACATACTTCTGCCATTCTAGCTGCGTATACAGGATAAAATGTTACTTGTGAATACACGTGCCTCCGTGGGTGGGTCTTAAAACGACTCTTTGTGACTCTCCAGTTGTCTTTTGTTTGTGGTTGTCAGGTCTGTCTTCATTGTCTGCCGTTTATCAGTGTCTCCGTATTTATCTGAACACCCCACCCTGACGCTAAGATGCTGTTAAGTGTGTTGCAGTTTAATAACCGTCTGTTAGTTTGCAGCATATCTCAGAGAACCTCACAATAGTCTTTAGTTGACTTTAGTGCAGAATGAGGAAGCTTTTAAAAGGATTTCACAATCTCCCATCCAGAGGCCAGAACTGTAAATTAATCCATTCAACTTGGAACTCTTTCATATTTATGATATATAGTATAGGATTTACAGTATTTTAATAGTATTGCGTTTCATGTGTAGAGGTCACAGAAATAAAACTGGAAACTTTTTTTATAGCGATCATTAAAATGTTCATTTCAACAAACCACCAACTCTTACAGTGTCGATGTGTGTTTGTGATATAACCTTGTCAGGGATGTAGCAGGTTCCCTTAGCGTTTACTAGAAATCGAAACACAAGGATGTTTTACAGCTATCTGAATCAGCAGAATTTGTATTCAGTAGCATTTTATGAGGCTTTGTAAGTGGAACTGACTTTGTTGGAAAAAAAAAACTGCTCAGAAAAGTAAAGTACACCCTGAATCTCCCAGATATTTGTAGTTTGATGTTCAGTTCAAGATTTATTGCTGAATTTCTTGATGCTCAGTCAGAAACATGTATTGAGTGATTGCTTCATTCATTAAGATCAGGATTTTCTAGTTTGTAATGACATCTAAATTAGTAACAATAAAAATAACAGTGTTCAATCTCGTCAGGACAATGGTGATATCAGCCAATGAACCTGCAGTTTGCTCTGTAGTATATTGTCCCTTAGCAATCCACAGTCCACTGTCAGTCTACATCTAGTGGGCAAATACAGTCCAGACCAATGCATCCTGGCTGTGTAGACTTGTATTTAGTTCTGTTCACTTGTGACCCCATCACCCAGGATGCATTTTAAAAAACAATCATGAAAATACATTCATGAATCAGCAAATTGTCATCCATAAGTTATGTAATGCTTACATTAACCATCATATAGAACCAGCTGAATGATCCATCTGTTGTGAATTCACTTAAAGAATGCTTTCCCATCATGTTTCCCGTGCACACAACCAGGTGAAAAAACTAGTCCCAAACTCAGTCCGGTCTCTGTTGAACCACCTTTAGCTCTGATTACAGGAACATTTGCTGTGGCATCGTTTCCCAGGGTTAGGCGATGTCACAACATGTATTTCTGTCATTTTATGGACAGACAATGAACCTAAACGTGACTAACTGAAGTAGTCCCACATTCTAACACCCACAGGCTTGTACTGGAGGCACTAGGCATGATGGGTAATAGCTTCACCTCCCTCTTTTCTCACCCCGATACCCCCAACACCTTGAAACAAGGTCAGACTGGACTCATCAGACCACATGACCTTTTTCCATTAAAACACAGTGTAATCTTTATGCTCTTTACTGATGGTTGTTTAAGAAATGAGGATCTACTCACTGTATTATTTAGGAATAAAGCACTGAGACCATAATCACTGCAGTAATTATCCAGTGGACGGATCTGAACTAAGTTGTCTGTTCAATTAAATCAAGGTGGCGACTGTTTTTGGCCAGGCTGCATAGTTTGAAAGTCTTAGCAATTTATTGATTATAGTCAATGTATCACAACTTGTTCCACATGAGGTAAATCACTATCATTTATATCAAGTCATGTTGAGTAGGTTTATTTTAAGCCAGTAGTGTGAGACTTCCTTTTTCCTGTTGACATTAATTTGAGATGGACCAACACTTTCTGTGTAATACTGCACTTTACAGAGAGTGTTCCATCATGGGGTGCAAACAGTCAATCTGTCAGCACTAAAGGCCTAGTCCACACATTACAGAAGTCTGTTTAATGTGTCTTACTGACACTGTAAAGTCAGCATTTTTGTCACATGTTGTATGTTTTATCAACTAAAAATCTAAATTATGTACTTTATTAATCCCAAAGGGAAATTATTGTGTGATACAGTTACTCCATCCAAGTATAATGAAAAATAGCAGGAAAGAAAAAAAAATAGAAAAAAGTATATAAAGAGTCTTGAGAGAGTGTTTTAATATACGTACAAAAACACTCTATCAAGACACAATTAGGACAGCCATTTGTACAATATCTACTAGACAATATATTATCACTATGATAATTAAAGATACATTACAGACATAAGTGTGCAAAAATATTGTTGTATTATTAAAAATGATGTGGTTATAATGAGGAATTCTACAGTCTGATAGCCACAAGCTGGAATGATTTCCTGTGTCGCTCATTGGTGCATTTGGGTGGTATCAGTCTCTCGCTGAATAACAACATATATAGAGTGTATTTCCAAAATTATGTTATTGTGTCACCACCCAGCTGCAGTAGTACATACTGTACTGTGGTGTATATAATAAGTAGGTAGACCTGCAAGGTGACAGAGTATTTGTCTTGTTTTACTGCACTCTCCTCCTTTGTTTCTTCATTTAATACAATTACACCAGTTCACTCCATCATTTGCTCTGACAGACTGACCTGTGTGACACTAAAACACACCTCAGAGTGGGTGACACTCCCTGTATACAGACACACACATAAAGTACACACCATAGAGGACCCTAATCTCATTTCTCATTTTAACCTTTAACCCATTATTGACTGAACACTACATGCTGTGTCTGTGTATTGTAAACTATAGAAGGACAGATCTTTATAACTGTGTGTAGAGAATTGCTCAATCCCACGTCGATAAGGACCGTCACAGGGCAGACCTGAATCTCCACTCCTCTTTATGTGTTGAGTGGGTGTGTCTCTCTCGGACTGTCCTCCATTTATATTCCCCCATGTGTTTCACTCCCTGTCCATCTGTTCTGTTTTTGTTTGATTGATTGTTTGGTTTGACACATTTACAGCTGAATACGCTAAATTATTAATAGTCTTCACTTATGCACACACACACAGTATTTTATAAAAAGTATACACCAGGTTGTGTAACAGTGACTGGAGCTGGGAGGGAGCCAGTTAAATGAAGAAGTGGGAGGACAGGCAAAACGAGAAGTTTGCTCATTGAAACCAGTGGAAACAGACAAATCTCTCCTGCATTATTCAGTAAAAGCTGTTCATGAAAGTGAGAAATAGGCCATGCAGATGCAGCATTTGTTTTTATGGCTAAAAATACACACTATATTTTAGCAGCTGTTTATGGCTTTTTATGTAATGACCCAAACAACTTTGCATAGTTTGAAGCGAACGGAAAAAAAAAGGCTTCTCTCAGAGTCGTACTCTTTCACTTTTGATCTAAAAATCATCAGTTTTGACATGAAATTAATTTTGAACACTCATACTGACATTCTGTCATGCTGGGTGGGGAGGAAGTGTGTTACAGATGAAAATGTGTAGAAGTAGGGCTAGATTCTGTTAATAATTATGCATATTATTCATTTCTCAGCACCTTCCTACAACACTACAAATAATGAAATCTTCAAATACTGTGTTTCATTATTTCTTTGCACAGTCAGCCACTATAAATGGTATTTATAGTATTCCTGCATATACCCAGGTTATTCATTAATCATCATGAGGAAGGAGAGGTGACCATATAAAAGCTTATTTTTGGCTAATTGGAAAGTAACTATAGTTATTTAAAGAATGGATTTAAAAATGAGCCTGTTTTAGGGTGTATGGATAATGAACCTTACTATGCATCTTTTGGAAGATAAATACAATTCAGTGTTCTCATATATAAAAGCAACATGGAGTTGAATCACTCTGCAGTCTTTGAGGTCTAACTGGGCAGACAGTATAAAAGCCTTTTCTGCCATTGTCATCTGCTAACTTGCGTTGTGTGTCTGTCAACAGATGTTTTCACTTTTATTTTTAATACACAGTCTCTCAGGTGATCTGCTGAGTCACAGCCGCTAAACGCTCTGCATCATTCGTTCACACTGTTAGTGGCTGACGTCTCTGTCAGCAGCACTCAGACTTGTGGACAATAAAGCTGGTGCGATTGATTTAGATCTGTGGGCTGCATTTATATTTGTGGTATGAGGGCTCTAAAATTAAAACCTTTAAACTAAATACATCAGGCTGGCAGGTAATACTTTTTTTTTTCGTGAAGGAGTGATTCAGAATCAGCTTTGTAGATCTATTTTTATAATGCACATTTTTGTTTTGTATATGTTTGTATTTTTGTTTTCCATATAGTGATGGTTGTGTTTTGGTCCTGCTGACTGTTTCAAGTGAGTCATGAGTAATAAACATGCCATCATATAGGCAGCTCACTGATTGGACCGTTTGAATGACATCATATGGTTCGATGGTAATTAGTAAAAACACGTTATCGAGGATTATTAGGAACTGTACATGTAAGCATCGTAAATAGTGACAGATGGACCTGAACAGCACAGAATGGCATGCTTGTTTTACATTTTGCATTGAATTTGACTGACCAGTTCGTCCAGACAAGCAGCACTTTGCAGACAGGGATGTGTATGAAAGAAATGAACAGATGCTGCAAGTTCGAGAAGAAGACAGTGTGGGCAGACATGTAGGACCTAACATGCTGCTGTTAATTTTCTCCGTCCTGACCCAAACCAATGCTGTTTGATTCATTATATCAAAAACAAACCGGAGCTCACCAGTCTACTGACCCATCTACACACTCTGACTACATCAAACAAACTATATAAGGTTAAAAAAACTTCAATTATTAGGGTCAACAATGCCTCTCTGCTTGGAGAGAATATTGAGCATATTTGTCCTAAAATAATAAGATAGTAATTCACAAGCCTGAAATCTGTCACAGTCATTTTTCTCTCTTTGGTCTTATCAGTCGCCTGCTGCTTTTCGCTCTTTTCCTGTCCTGTCGATGTCACTTGAAGTGCTGACAGTGCGGCAGTAGCCCTCTTTATTCCGACTTGGCGTATGTTTTGTGTGTTTGTGTGCGTGTACGTGTCACATCAGCACTTCCAGACTCCGTGTCATAATGATATCAGTCAGCATGAAGAAAAGGCAGCTCAGCAGAAATGACTTAATGTCCCAAACGTAGACGCACAGCTGTCGTTACTATTTCATTGAAGCTAAACATCACATTACATAAGACACTGATATAAACACAGGAGCGAAATACATGTCATGATAAAAACTCTTTGGCTCAGGCTGGAAGAAATACAATTTCTGCAACAGGTGACCATGGATTTACTTATTGACACTAGGGCTGAGGATCAAAAATATGTAGGATTGTTTTTTTTTAATAAATCAGTATTTTAAGAAAAAAAAACACATTATTGAATATAAAATTTAGCACAAGGGTTATTTAGAATAAAATACACTATCGACCTTGATAGTAAGTTATTCTGTTGTAGGTACTATGTTCACATTCTGAGAAATAAGCATGAAACTAGAATAAATAATGAAAATGCAACAGTAAAATACAAAAATACAAATGGCAGTAAGTGTCAACAGACTAAAATGTAAAATAAAATGTAAATATATCATAGATAATCTGAGATTTAATAGTGCATTCCACAATCAATTAAACTGCAGACTATTTGGAGTATTAATTAATTGTAATATAAGAAAAATATGTGAAATGAGAGCTCTAACACAGTCCAAAACCAACAAATAAACACACATCTGTGCAACTAAGGAACTGAGACCTGCAAAGTTTTGCCACTTTTGCCTTGAAGAAATGCTGACATGATTAATCAATCAATGGATTTTTGTTTGTGTAACACTTGGTATTAGACACAAACTCTCCTATACATCCTATAGGATCTTAGCCTAAATGAATAATTCGAAAACCTTAAATGACTTGAGTCAGACAGTATCAAATAGTCAGAGAATCAGACCCACCATCAGTGCTAATTCCTAGATTGACAATAAAGGAGCATCTCAGACTTTTTAACTCTGCTATAGCTTAATGTATACAGAAGTTCAACCTGAATTCATTATTTTTTTGTTGCCGTACAATTGTATAAAATAGAACAAAAGACAAGAACACACCTGGTAAATACCTGTATTGCATTGACTGTGCTAATTCTACCTTGTAGCTTCCAACCATTGTATGTATGTCATATATTATCACTGACCTTCAACAGTTCATTCATGTCAGTGCAGCCTCTTGAGTGCTTGTTGACACAGTACTACAGTAAGAATATAAAAACAGCCTAAAATGCCACAGGCAGCAATGTATTTTTGTTTTCCAGAACAGTAATGACCGTAAAACAACTAACAGCTTAAAATCTCAGCCTCAATGCATTTAGTCAGTATGGGGCTCCAGTTTTAGGTGGACAAACAGCTTTAAAAACTTGAGCCATCCCATGTAACATGGCTTAGTACATGTGTGTGCATGTGCATATTTGCAGCCGTGCATCTTTGTCTGTGTCTCTTCACAGTGCGCATGTTTTGCATTTGGCGGCTGTGGTCAGTGCCGCTGATATGTGGGCGTCCGGTTGTGTTTGTGCGTGGGCGGTATGCGCGTGGCATTCCTTTCCCATACAGACTCATCACCCTCCCCTTCGTCCTTTTGTCACCGATGTTTCATGTCAACATTCAGGCCGCTGATGGGAGAGCCAGAGGGCAGAGAAACACCCCACCTGCTGTGGGCAACAACCGTCTGCATTATTGCAACAACAATACAATATTTATTCAATATTTATTCAAACACAATTGCACTATTTATAGACTTGTCCATAGATATACATATTGTTAATATTGTGTCTATTTGTGTTTTATGTCTATTTTTATTTTATTCTGCTTTTCATTTTATTCTTATTTTACTTTGTTTTAAATTGTATATTCTATTTTCTTATTTTACTTTTTAGTTTTTGTAATTTTATATTCACTCTGTCCTCATGTATTAGTTTTTTATTCATGTTGTTGCACTGACTGGAGTAGCACTCCTAATTTCACTGCACACACAATGACAGTAAAGGTTATTCTGATATATGACGTAAACTGAATACTGTCCAACAAATACAATGGATAGGGCTGAACAATATATTGAATTAATTTGATTAATTGGGTTTTTGCAGTATGAGCTGGCGACATGTCCAGGGTGTACAACACCTTTACCCACTGGTAGCTGGGATAGACTCCAACATCCCTTCGACCCTCTCAAGGAGAATGAATGAATGAATTTTTGCTCTCTTTTCTAAATTAAGAAACAGAACCAAAGCACTATGACAAAACAAGAGAAAGACAAGATTGATGCATTGCTGAAATATTAAATTACCCTTGGTGGTTGTATACTGTTGTTATCTGTTCTGTTTCTTTTGTGTGTGTGCGCTTGTGTGTGGGCGAATGCATCTGTGTGTGTGTGTGCGTGCAAGTTTGTGCACATAGGAGTCTGTATAATAGTTATTGCTTTCTGAAAATCATGAAAAATATCAATATTTTTCCTGCAGAGCTATTTCTTCCTCAACAAAGATGGCAAAATGCTGTTTGCTTGTTACTCCAGATGTATATGGCATAGAATAGTAAAGAAAACTATTATTGTATCATGTTTTGTAACAGAATAAAATCAATTAAAACTGAATCATCCAAGACACGTAAACAATGAAGATTTAATATTTTGGTCATATCTCTATAGCTGTATATAGAATATATACGTGTGAAACAGAGCAGACATGTTTTATTTTTCCTACGGTTGTTAATGTCGTATGCGTGTTCGTTTTAAAGAAGCAGAAGCCACAGATCAGCAGAGTCTGGTGTTTGTGACAAAGGTCAATGCGCGACTGTGTTCCTATTTTGGAAAACCATTCTTCTGCGTTCTCATGTAGTTTTCTGAGCCTTTTCTTTTTTACATGTCTTACATGACTAATCCGAGCTGAATCATCATCTTATTACTGGGAATGTTCAGTTACAACTTAAATATTTTGGCTCAAACTGATTCAGTGCAGAAAAAGTTCCATTCATTATTGTATTAACCACTTGTTTCTGTTATACTGATAATGACAAAACAATATGTAACTTGAAAAAAATAACCAAACTTGGGTGAAATGCAGTTTAAATCAATTATTTTTGATCGTTTGTCTGATGTATTTGGCGTTTTTGGAGTTTGAGTCAGAATTGCCTGAAATTGATCATGTTTGGATTTTGACGTTCACTTGGATGTGCAGACATTGTGAAATACTTTATTGCTGAGGGAGAAAATCACTTTATTGCGCAGTCCATTTGCCAAGTGATCAGGTTGAGTAAGTGTATCTGTCTAGATTCTTTTTGGTCTCAGAGTCAAGCTTGTATCATGTTTTTTTTATTGTCTGGAAAACACAAACAACTCTGGGATTTTATTTTTATTTGGACTTGGAAATGTTTTCTCACCTTCATAGAATCTGTACGCTAGTAAAAAAAAAAAAAAAAGAACAAGAACCAGATGAATTATGAAAATACTTGAACCCAAAATTCTACTCTTGAAAGCGAGTCCTCCTATATGACATCAGAGGTGACCAGTCTGAGTTTCTCCAAAGTCAAGCAGTGCTGAGGGCATCACTGTCACCTCAGCTCACAGCCTGTTGAAGTGAAGGCAGAGGATTTCACCAAAAAACACTCCACTGTCATGTCACATTGGGAGTTTGGGAAGTGACAGCTGTGTATTTCTGCCTCGGGCGGTCGTGCTGCACTGATGTGGCCACATATGTCTTGTGTTTTGTGTCTGGCCTGAAAATCAGCAGCTTCACACGCACAGACAGGAGCAGGATGACTTTGTGTTGTTTTAATTGTAGTCTCAGCTGACACAGGTCAGACACTGGAAGCGCCAAGCAGCCGGTACTTGGCTGAACTTCACTGAGCACTGTCTGTGTGTGTGTGTGTTTACTGTGCTTGAAATAGGAGTCAATAGACTTTCAAGTGACTCTCCAGTAACTGGGGGTAAGTATGTCCCATGGGCTTGAACTTCCTCTGAAATATTGACTCAGCACCACAGGGGGAGGTCATACACACACACAGACAGAGTCCCTTTTCCATGACATGATGTCTTTATTTCCGTTGCTACAGTGATCTGGTGTGGAATGAACAGTAAGCGGCTAATAAATGTACTCAGGGGCGTTTGTACTGCGGGACCCTGTTGACTAATATCCTCCATCACACTTTAAACGGCTCATGAAAATGTTCCGTCTTCTTTAATATTACATTCTTACTCACCCAGCAGGACTGTGGGAGGTAGTAATATGGTGGGCGGTTTCATTTGTGTCGTGCACTGAAATGCATTGATTATCACTGATAAGCCATAACACTGGGACCACTGACCGATGAAGTGTTAATACAGTATTAATTACAGTGTCACCTTTCAGTGTCTGGGATCTATCAGATGGCAGCCAAACATTTAGTCCTTAAAGGTGATGTGTTGGAAGCAGATAAGTGGACAACGTAACAATCCTGAAAGGCCAGTTTGTAATTTCTAAACGACTGGGTTAGAGAATTTCTAAACCTACAGGTCTTGTTATCCTTCATTAGACCACTTTTGGTCAGTACTAACCACAGCAGACCAAGTAGACCTAATAAGACCTGCAGTTTTGGAGATGCTCTGACCCGGTTTTCTATTTCCTCCCTGTAAAATCTGAGTTCGATCAGGGCCTTTCTTTGTGGAGTTTGCATGGTCTGCCATGTTGCCCATATCCCCAGCTGATGGAGTGTTTTATTGCCACATAGTGTACGTAAAACTATTTGCAAGAAGGAATGAAGAGTTAAATTTCTGTATTCAACAGCCACTTCCAGTTCAACAAAATCCCGAGTTGGATATAGCCCTAAAAAGCATACAATCAAAATGTGTGAGAATTATCTTAAACAAACAGGGAGTGTCCAGTCGCTCCTGTATCCCTTTAGACTCCTGCTCCCAGTCTAAATGTCCAGTACGTCGTCCACCTGTCCTGTGTTGTTGTCATTGTACCAGCAGCAGCCACTTTGCCTGGGCCCACAGGCACACATCAAGGACACGCACACAATAACAAAACCCTTCTAGGCTTCGGTCTCCATTTAATTGCTGGTCATATGATCTCTTTGTAAATCCCATTGATCTGCTGCTCTCTTTTTGGAAACAAAGGCAGCCTGTTTATTGGCCGTCCTCGGCCCGCCTCCTCTCTCGCTCTCATTTCATCCTTCATTGTAACACGTTGGCTGGTGATTCGAGGAGATGTAAATGTGTCTGCGTAGTAGTACAGTTGTTTTTTTCAGATGCTGTTCTGCCTGACAGTGAAGACATTTTTTTTTCTATATTTAGGAATCAAATCATCTTACTCATCCTCACCTGTTGTCCTGCTCAAATTCAATCTGTTAATGGTTATTTGTGTGTGAGAGAGAAAGAGCAGTCAGGCACATTTGTCTGCTTTTATTTTAGACCAGTAGTGTATGTGTCTGTCCTCCTGTGCACATTGTTTGTTTGACTGGAGGGGGGGGGGTAAGGTATTCTCTGTGAGTGCTTCATTTTGGCAGCGTCATTAATAATTCAGAGCATCACCAGAGCCAAGGCGCCACTCGCCCCTGCAGCCGGCCACCGTCCATCTGCACTTTGAAGCATGTGCCATGTGAAGAGCTCGGCCGCCTGTGTTTTTGTGTAGTATAGTTACAAAGTGGCCAAAGTCCAGGCCCGGCCCTGACTGTAACAACCTGTACACATTAACAGGCTGTTTGTGGTGTGAGCAGAGGGAGTGGACTGATGAGTTAATGTTCGGACAGAGCTGTTACCAGATATGAGTGTGGCTTGTACGTTGATGTATGCAAGCAGCTTCACAGCTCTTTGACATGTGGTTTGGACCAAAGAACAGGGTGATTATGACAATTCAATAATCAGTACACAAACTACTGTGAATCAGTGTGTTGTGATACTGTAAGAAACTAATATGGTTTTTTATCCAATTTTTGGAAAACTAGTGTGTTTCTTTAGTTCATGTTGTTGTGAAGAGAATCACAAAACCACTCTGCCACAAATATTTGCATGTAAAATATTAATTAAATAACCATTACAGTGTGTTTGAGAATCAAAAATCAGTCAATGTGTCGTGATATTTTCCATTTTCTTACATCTATTTCAACAACATCAAATGCTCTTGACAAATAACCACCAATCAGTGTTAGAGGAGTCAGTCCTCCCTGGCCTCACAGGTCAATTTGGTTATGATTCACCATGTTTATCTTTGACATATCTCAATGTATTGTATCCTCATCTTTAAGTTATATTACAGCACATGCCTACTTTTTCATCAAACAATATTAGCAATCAGACTTATTTAGAAGGTGCTTTAAAATCAGGCTCCAACGATCTATAATGGTTACATTTACTATAACATTTACAATACCTGTATCTGTGTGAGCCTCCACACTATATAAACATTGACCTTGTAGTGCTTTACAAGTAGGGATATAAACAGACATTAGCTTGCTATGTATCTTCAAGGTATTATTTATTAGTCATTAAACATGGGAAAAAAGTTTGCTCATGGGCCTCAGTGCTGTGTCTGTGTGGTTACTAACAGTTTTCATAATTGATTTAACAGTTAATATACACTGTTTATCAAAATGCACTGAATATTGTCTATAAGGTGAAAAGTTGTGCTGAATATATATTCTCATCTACTTATTTTTGAGAGTGTGAAACATGCTCTGTTTAACTCTCCCACCTGCAGTTATCGTTTAACTTGACATTATTTCACCAAGTTTTATGCATCACATATACCTTGTGCTCGGTGCATTCATGCACATCGCAAAGTGTTGAAACTTTGGTAGTTGTAATTTCTAAGTCCCCATACTGAAGAACGATCAGAGCTGATTGAAAGATAACAAAGGGAAAATTGACTGATCCATTAAAATGTTGCTAATGTTGTGTTTTTGTCCCACTCAGGCAAATCCCACCTGGCCATTGTCCAGAAGGTGAACAATGAGGGCGAGGGCGACCCTTTCTACGAAGTGTTGGGTTTGGTCACCCTTGAAGACGTGATTGAAGAGATAATCAAATCAGAGATTCTGGATGAATCAGACCTTTATAGTGAGTTAAATCATGTTTTTATACTTTGCCTTATCATGTGTTGTTTGATGTCATTGCAGATATCACTGTTTGCCCCATTACCCTCTTTATTTCTTACCTCTTCACTTGTATCTGTATGTTGGGTTTTATCTTATGACTATTTTCAGGTTGACCCAGGATGAGCCCTAAGAATTCTGCTGTAAATCACTGTACACCATGCTTTCATTCTGGTGAACAACTTTTTTTTTTTAAGTGCACAGTTTATAATGAATACCATTGCTTTGTGTTTATCTTCAGCTGATAATCGCACCAGGAAAAAAGTGGCACCCAATAAGAATAAGAGAGACTTCTCAGCATTCAAACATGAGAGTGAATCTAAAGTCAAGATCTCTCCTCAGCTTCTTCTGGCTGCTCATCGCTTCCTGGCAACAGGTGGGAACAAATCACTCATTGCAGTTATTACTAAGACTACGTTACCAAAAAACTGCACTCGCCTACTAACTGAAAAACTAATTATTGTACTTTACCCAAGCATGGAAGTAATTGGTTACTCAGTATTTCACTTTAGTTGCTTAGCTGAGCTTCATCTGAATCTTGCACATCTACAGGTCTCATACTGTAACACACTCAAATGTCGACCAAATGACTAAATGAGAGGTGGTTTAATGCGCAATCAGTCAGTTTTGGAGGAATATTGAATGCTCCTTTACCACTGGGTAACATCAGTAGGTCAGATAAAGAGACACACTTAGTTGCGCTTGTTTAAAGTGATATCATTCCTTCCATAAACATACAGAGTATACAGAATAGAGTAAAGCATATAAATAAACTTCCAATCAGGTCTTCATTCATCATGTGTCTGAATCAGGGAAGTAAACATTACACTTGTGGGAAGCAAACCATCATGCACTCCGTGAGAAGACATCCAGGTAAAATTTTTTATGTTTCTTTTTTTTTTTTTAAATCTGGAACAACAACTTACCTGTGTAATGTAGGCTACATGAAGACCGCATGTAGTTCAGCAGGAGAATCCTGTGCAATGGATTTAACTTTCAAAATGTATAATTCTGATTCAGCCTTCCCCATACATAGATGCGATAGGCTCCAGGACCCCCTGCGACCCTAGTGAGGGTAAAGCGGGTTCAGAAGATGAATGAATAAATGAATGAATTCTGATTCACTGGTTGTGCGAAATTTATTTGTCAACAACATACAGAAACCCACATGGTAACAATACATATATGTTTTGAAAATGTTTCTGTCAGTAAAACATAATTTACTGCAAATTATGCATTCATTCATTCATACATTTATTAAAATGAACTTTTCTACTACACACAATAGGCACAATATCAACCAAAAAAAGTAGGCATGCAAGTATAAAAGTATCAAGGTCTTGGAGGAAGAAATAGCAGTTTTAAAAAAGTCTGGAATTTTTATTTGGATAAAGATCAAGCACCCTGATGAACACTAAGCCACTGCGTCATTAGTCATGAAAATAAATCTGATATTACTGACAGACATCTTGTTTACAAATGAGGTAATGTACTACAGTTGTGACCACATTACATTTAGTGACATATATTTGAATTGCATCACTTCCTTCCAGTGAAATAGCCTCAAATACTATTAGTAAAGGTGGATATAGCACCACTGACAGGTGACTGCATGAAATGGGTTGTTTCACAGAATAAACTTATATATTTCAATGAGATGTGTAATGTAGCAAAGACTAGTGACTGTAATAAGAACTGTAAACACTCTCCTAATGACTGACATACTTTACAGTCAGAAGACCATTTCGACCAGTAAACAAACTGTACATGTGAACATACACATGGCCACAGATGAAGGGAAAAACCTTTTTGAAGTGATTTCTTCCAGAATTACAATGGGCCCCATTCATAAAGCACTGAATAGTTTGATGAAAATGATGTGAATCATATGTTATGACCTCACAGTCACTAGATTTCAACCCGACTGGATTCCTTTGGGAGCGTTTAGACCAACATGTGAAACAGCCTCCTTCATTTAACCCCAAATGAGGGAATATCTTTTGGTAGATGGTGTTCATGGAGTCAAATTCAAGGAGCTTTTCAGGTGTCACATGATAGCCTGACGTCATAATGTTTTTTTTTTCACTTTAATTTATCGCCCATCTGTATGTCTGCATTATGCAAGCACATGATCCTCTGGGTGTGATGTCTGTCTGTCACCCCGACAGCAGAGGCAGGTTCTAGCACGCAGACATGATAACTTTAGTTTATATACTTAGAGAACCTATTTCAGACATAAGCAGCATATGTGCCCGTGCTTACAGACACAAGAAGACCCTGGACTATGGCCAGCTGGATGCGATACCTCAACACTGCTGCAAATGAGAACGTGTTGCAATCTGCCCGCTTCGCAGGCTGATACACCCTGCCAGAAGCAGTTAGCGAGCTGTTAGCCACTGTTAGCATGATGTAGCACTTCTGTGAGTCACAGACACGCTGGAGAAGTGCACGTTTCCTGCACCGCTGTAGAGGCACGTCTCTCTGCTGTTTCTGTTTTGTTTTTCAACAGTGTTTCTTTGGTGTTTCTCAATTTTAAGTAAACATGCAACTATTTTCCTAATGTCCAATCAGGGATGTTTTCCAGACATTGTATATCAGTAACTTACATAAAACCATAAGGTCACTGTAGAGGCTTTGGCAATCACGTGCTTTGCAATAGCATCAGTTTTTTTTTTTTGAGCATAAAAAACAGAAAGGGAAAAACTATGTATTTGAGTTGTAAAAACCCATTGATCATAGTTTTCTTTTTTTTTACATAAACCTGGTGAACTCTGCTGACATAAATTGCATAAAGCACAGTGAAAAGAAATGTGTTTGACATTCAGCCTTGGTCATATATGCCTCACCTCTCACTGTGCAGTTCATAGGGGTTTGTTTGCAGTGTGGACTGTTTCTTTGTTCTGGGTTATGGGTGGGGACGAAGGCACTTAGGCTGAGCTGTGATTGCAGCAACCTGCCCCACAACAGTTGGGAAATACATGCAAACCCAGTGCATTTCAGAAGTGACATTAATGAGTGATAAAACTCTTTTTCATTCAGCCACATCATATTCATATATTAGTTACAGAGGTAAAACAAAATAAGGCAAAGTAAGACTGCAAATATAAGTAAAATATATAAGATCCAGCAGGTTGTCAAACTTCAGACTTGAGATTTGTCTCTTTGTGTTGAGAAGCAGATACTGATGTTATATTTAGGGTGACTTGAATTCCATATATTGCATCTTTTCCAATTTCACGAGGAGCCATATTAAAATGTGAAGCAGTTTGTAGTTCTTACACACTGGGGAAATAAATATCTTCAAAACAATGTATTTGTCAGAATTAAAACTGTTTATTGTCCAGAAGGAAGGGGATTAACAATTGATATTTTTCAGTTGAAAAGGTTCTCTGTCTGTTTAAGACTTCATTAATCTGTGTGGCCCATGTTATCTTTGCAAATGATTATTTCTGCATTTATTTATATTTAATTATTCAGGCCTCAAGTTAGGAAAGAAATCTAGTATTTAGTTTATTGTGATTGTAGCCTTCAGTCTTCCGTAACCCAGACCCATCCAAATAAGATGTTGAGTCTAAAAAGGTTTTGTTTTGGTATTTACAGAGTAACTAGAGATGCATAGAGGACGTTTAATACATGTGACACGTAGCAGAAACAGCTGTGGCCTTTTTTCACAACAGTTGACAGCTGATCAGTTCAAGATTCAGATACGAGATACACAGAGGGTTAACCAGAAAAAGCATCATTCAGTTGAACTATAAAAACAGACAGTCCAGCTCTGTTAAACAGGTTTTTCTTAAAAGGAACCAGACCCAAAATAGAGCCGTCTATCAAAACCATCCCTCCTGAGGAAATAAGGTGCTTTATGTAACTGTCATTACAGCTCATGTCCCAATGAACATCTGTACCTGGCACACCCAGCGTGTCAATGTTTAATTTGTGTCCATAACAGCAGTACCCAAGCTGAAGTAGCCCGAACCCTTGTGTTTTAAGGTCATTTTCTCTTCATGGCTATAAAACAACCTTACATAAATGTCTGTTTGAACTAAAAATAATAGGCTCTTCTGTGTCTTCCCGCAGAGGTGAGTTTGTTCCATCCATCGCAGATCTCAGATAAGGTGCTACTGCGAATTCTGCGTCATCCCGACGTGATCCATGAGATCAAGTTCAACGAGAGCGACAAGCGCTCGCATCACCATTACGTCTACCAACGGGGCAAGCCTGTCGACTACTTTGTTCTCATCCTGCAGGTACGCACTGATTACTGATGGGAGGGGTAGCTGTGGGGAGTGGTGGGGGGTGGGACACACACACACACACACACACACAAGTCTTGTTTGTTCTTGTTGCTCTCGTAGATGTTTTATTAGTCAGTAAAATCTGTTTCCTCTGCTTTCTGATCTTCAGAAGTGGATAGAGAACAGTCTAGACTTGTGTTTGTCTCCACATATAGAACATCCTCACAGATATACATCCTCCCAGCAAACAAGCAAGGCTTGTGCAAACAAACAAAATATCTAATTTTATCTCAAACCACCTCTCATGCATCCCTGACATGAACTTTACGATTCATCTGTCCTTATTTTCTCCTCTTTGTTTGTCTCCAATGTCTGAATATTAGATGATAAACTATCTCTAAATTACATCTAGTTCTAAAATTTTATTATTTTTAATAGACGTTCACAATAAATAATCAATAATTATTCTAAGTATTAGTCATTCTAGTCATATTCCAAGTGTGAAATGAGAACTTTAATGACTTGATATGGATATTCCGCTCAGGGAATTTCAAGGACACTTTTTCATTTTATTGCCAAAACTATGTATCCATTAAATGTGAAAATAAAAAATATATTCTGTAATGAAATTAGCCAGTGCTTATTGGTTTTAAGGGAACACTTTGGGTTTTTTTTGTCCGTACTGGCTTCAGTGTAGAGACTCATTTTTAAGGTTTTTTTTTCTCATGTCTGGTAGTAATGACGACAATATGAATACGGCTTAATTTTAGTTAAAGGTTTAGTGCTTGAGCTCAAAAGCTAATTGTGTTTCCAGTATGACTGACAACAAAGTAGGACTATTACTGCTACTATTATTGAATGATTAATCGCTGAATTAACTGTCAGAAAAAAATTTAAAAAATAATAAATTATAATAATAAAAAAGAAAAAGATAACAAATAGTTTAATAAAGGTTTTGTCCTTTTAAAAGCGAGTTAAAATGAAATACCTTTTTTTTTTTTAGGTTTAAGCGTCTTAAGTGCAATATTTTTTGAATACTTTTATGTTTTATAGTACTGTCAGTAGTTTTCAGGTTAATAAATGAATCAAGATAATGAAATTCAAGAGATGTAGGATTTCTGAAAAAGTTGTGAAAAAGAGCTTTAGTGTTGCCGTTGGTGACCTCTTTGACCTCTGTAACAACTGGTTTTATATTGAGTCACGTTAAAAAGCAGGAACATAAATCAAGCAGCGCTCTTAGTCTGTGTAATGAACACATCCCACCCCACCGTCCCTTTAAATGTCACATTCACACTGGTTCAGCCTGGATGAAACGATGTGCAGCTTGGATTATAAGTCTGTCTGACCTTCTACACACTCTCTACCTCTTTCTCCTGTCTGACCCTCGTCTCCTCGTCCTCCTCCTCCTCCTCCTCCTCCTTTCTTTTATCCACCTGTCGGGTTATTCCCAGTGCATCTGGGGCTTAGAGCTGCTCAGAGGATCTGTCTTATAGTTGAACGAGCCTCTAAGCTGCGGCGTTTGACAGATGGCGGTAGGCGTTGTACAGGAACGCCGACCCCATGGAGATCCCAAAACTGTTTGTGTTTTAATTAACAGAATTCAATCATAAGTCGAGCAACAAAAAACTGATCAAATAAACCACAAAACAATCAGTTTAACTCAAATTCCTCCAAGTATCCCTAGTGTTCAAGGCCAAATAGGTGATTGTGATTAACATAAAAGAAAGATTTGCTGTTCTTAATGACGAACATGTCTCTTTGGGAAATGGCCCTGTTTAGATATTAATCTTTTGCCTATTTTCTGCATCACATCACCGCTGTCACGGCTGTTTAGACATTTCAGTAGTGACTATTGTTCTAGCGCTGGTGTGTGACATTTCATAGTATAAGAAGACAGTCAAGCGTGTATTTATTGACATTTATGTTTGATATTAGCTCAATAACCAAAACATTGCTTTATGTTTGTAACTGATTCACTTACAAGACTCAGTAGGTACCAACACAGAAGCTGTAAAAGTTTAAAACTGGGAGATTTATGATGGATTTTCTGCAATAAGGCATGAGCAAACCATCTTTCTGTACTATTAAAAGAAAATTAGTCAAACAGCAACTGGATTTAAGTCTAATTGCAAGTACGTGAGATTTACATTTGATCTCTTTACTATAAGGTTGGAGATGAACAGTTTATTATGGACTTTATGCTCATCGGAAAAGCCAAAAACTGCTTATTATTATGCATTTATTGTTGGTTTTGACAAGCAAAAATAGCAAAGTAAAATAAATGAGGTGAAATCGGGCAATCATTTCACCATGAAAGCAGCAGACATCTCGACCATTAGTAAAGATAAACCCACTTCCCATTGCGTAGGTGGTTTTTCATGGTGTTTAGTAACATGTCTGAATCAATTAGTTGGTGTGCACACACACACAGAGGATTGGTATCATCTTTAAAATGTGGTTTTACAAGTGGTATTCTAGTTGTGGTATTCCAGTTCCTTCTGCTTTTTGGCCAACCATTGTTAGGGTGTCATTTTCAAGCCAGAGATTTGTCACTC
>JAPQRQ010000028.1:1214691-1228176 GCA_037367365.1 Apogon talboti
TGGTTTAGGTTGTTGTTGTTAGATGTACTAGTTTGATCCAAACCATGTACCATTAAAAGGACTTACCAGGTAATAAGTATGGGCTATATGACCAAAATATAATACCACAATATACCTAATTTTATATTCAGCAATGGCACAATAGGGTAATCGTAAGTAATCATTCTATATGCACATTTCATATTTTAAGTCTGTTATACAAAACGTACATAAATACAAACAAAAACAGTTTAAATTAACACCCTTTCAAAGTTGATGCTTCATCAATCCAGTGTGTAAACTGCAGAAATAGAACATAATAGTGTTTAAGAATTGTGTTGTTGTTTGCTTAGAATGAACCGTTTATATCTACGAGTGGAGAGGTGCCATTTCTCTGTATTTACTCAGAATGGTCTCTGAGTGGGGCTAAGCTAACAGGGCTATGATGCAAACTCACAACTGATGTAGCACATAAAGAGAGGCTGTCACAGTGGTATTTTGACCAAATGAAAAGACAGTTTATTAATATTAATCAAGTTCGGCTTCAATATAAGACCAATATTTGGATGTGTGCGCGTTTATGTGTGGTAAACAGTCCTGCTGTCCAAAACACTTTACCTTGAGTGGCAGCTGGATTAGCAAGATCATGAATCATACAAGATGAAGCTAAAATACACACAAAATCTTTGCATTTTTGTTTAAAACTATACTGAACAGGCCCACAGGATCCAGTGGTTGCTAATTCTTTAAATCGTCAATCATTCAGTCATTGCAGATCCAGTTTTATGATACTTTGATTTCACTACTTTTATTCTACATTTACTTTCTTGTTACTTTTTTCTAGTTCTGATTGACGTAAAAGTGGAGATATTCAAAAGAAGGAAAGCAGAAATATCAGATGTGATCATGGATGCATAGATGGAGTTTGGAGGAACATAGTTCTACAGGTCACAAAGGACACACTTCACTATTGATCCTCATTATGTAACACATTGATTATCTGTCAGACAGTTATCAATACACTAATCCTAAACATACACACGTCCATTTCAACTTGAAAATCAGTACTTGTGTTTCTGTGTTCACACACTTTAAACATACAAACATCACTAACTGTATCCACTCTGTGTACATGTACACGTGCACTCACATCCCAGAGGGTGGGAAATTATGCCTCATTGTCGTAATCTCACTCTTTCACACACATTTACTTCCCACACGTCAGTTATGTCATCACCCTCAAACAGTCATTAGTCAGGTCCCGTAATCCGGGGATCATTTTGACTTTTCTCCCGGCGGCTCGTTACGGTGAGATCTTCCCCCTGGGAGGCCGGATATCGAGAATGTTTTTGAAGACCCCACATGTGGAATAATCCGCTGAGACCTTTTTGGAGGGGGTGGCATTTAGAGTCAGCATGCCAGGGCGGGAATTTTCCACCGGTGCTTTGTGTGGAGGTGTATAGCACTGCTGAACTTAGTTGTGAATACTTCTGGGTAGTGAGTGTGACTGTGTGGAAAGTCTTCTGGGTTTTAGGGAGTAGTAGCAGGTGAAGTCATGTTTTTAACTTCTGACGTGAGCTTCTTGAAATAATATTTAATTTAGGCCAGATTTTTTTATACCTAGCACAGACACTGACCTTTAAAGGGATATTTACTTTAGATATTCATGCATATTTTATCACAGTAATTACAGATACTCTGCAGACTAATGAAATATTAATGTCCAGTGTCTGTGAAGACTCTTACATTGGTCTTTGTTTGCTACTCTTTTTCAGTCTGTTGACGAAATGATCAGTTGCTGTTGAAGTTGGGAGTTTACGCTGTCTTTTTCAGCCTTTAGGGAACTATTTCTGACTTTTTGCTCGTGAACAATCTTATAGATGGTTGGTATTTATGCACTGTTTTCCTTATAATTAAAAGATGATCATCCTGAATCCTGACCAAACATGCTCTGATATAAAAACGGCAACAGACACTGGAGATTTAGGGAGGATATAGGTGAACCTTTCCTGCAGCAATAGTGGTGGGTGATACCAAAATCTATTATTTAGGATTACAGGATCACAAACATTGATACCAACACTAGTGATGACATTTTTACTCATTAAAAAGGACTTACATTTTCTTGGAGAGTTTCATATTTTCATTTATCAAACACGAATATATAAACAGTGTTTGGTCTGAAACAACAAGACTTTCTCTGTGCACCTAGTAGAGAGGCTGTGCTTACCAGTAAAGTGCATTCTATGAATGCTGATGATGTTTTTTGCAGATGCTTAGGTAAATTAGGTTTAGTTTTTTTGAGAACCGGTTGCAAATTGTCCATGGGGTCATTCCCTCCGATCCATCAGAATGATATGCCTTCGGCCTTATCAGATAGTTTCTTTGTTTCTAGAATGTGTCACACTTGGACATTGCAAAGCAATTACGTCAAGTCTACAAATCTGCCTTGTTAGAAACTTGCAACACCGAGTCATGCCAGAGGGGAAGAAGCGGGTCAATGTGTGACGTCATGTCTTGTGTAAACATGACAACGATGTCACCAACAAAAATGACCATTTCAAGTAGCTATGCGCACATATGCTACGTGTCGGCTTGATCAACATGAGCTTAAATTCCAGGGATGCTATGTGTTTGAGCGCCACTGCCTCCCTGTCAAGCAGCACGTCCATTATCAAAGGCAGATGTCCTTTCTGTAATCACAGTAGCACCACACGCTCAGCAGATGCTTTTTGTTTTGCATAGAAAAGCCTCTATAAGCTTCTAAGATTCTGAAAACCAATGTAGATCTACTTTTTCCACATATAAAATTGATCCGGAATCAACATGGGTATTAATAAAAGAATTAAATTGATGATGACACTGGCTCCATTTTGCGCAAGGAATAATCATCAGAGAACCAGAACATCGCATTCTGGTGCTAGTAAATAAGACAGCAGATACAGGCCGGCAGGAGCCACAAGTTATTGTAACTGAAACAGAGCACGTTTATCCTTATTTTTGGCATTCTGGTTGTATTTAATACGTGTGATGTGTGGGAGATGGGTCCACTCATGAGAACCAGAAACGTCACACACAGATCCTTCAGCATCCTCGTTCCACTCCTTTTACAGTGCGCGTGTTTATGTGTGTGTTTTCCTGGTAATCTACACTGTCAGCGGGCAGGCAGTTTGTTTACGACCGGAGTGATTCATGCGTCTATAAAGATGCTCTGTGATTTTCACAGGACAGAGCTGGTCTGTAGACTCCGAGCCGTGGAGTCTAAAGGTCACGGAAGTATTCACAGGCTTCCAGAGAAATGTAATGGAAAAAAGCAGACATACTTTTCTCAGTGACAAATATCTGGACATGTCTGATTTAACAGAGGAAATGATGTTCAACTCACAACTATGTTGTTTATTTAATGTTAACATTGAGATAGGACAGAGGACTATTTTTATCATCCACATAAATGTCATCTTGTGGTGTGTGTTATTCTTCTATGTACTACTCATATGTGAACATTGTTATAGACATTCAGGCCCAAACCTTGGACCTCTGTGTCTTATTCCTGGTCAGGGTAGGTTGTCCTAGAATGGCCGTACCACATATCACATAGAAGTAAATTTCCAAAATCCTTTCTGAACCAAGAGAGTGTTACAAGAAATACAAAAAATGCTCATATTTTAGAAACTGGAGCCACCTGGTTTAAAAACTGAAGCACTTTTTTATGTATTGATCAGCTTTGTCACTGACTGAGGTGTCCAGGTGAAAGTCCAACTTCTCAGAGATTTGATAATGCTGCCACTCTGAAGAGTTTCTTGACTGACGCCTGAAGAAAGGAGGCTAACTTAATAACTTAATAATAAAAATCATTTTGAGTGTGATAGTAGATGGATACTGTGTTGAATAAAACTTGTTTTTCTCTCTGACTGGCCACACACCACTTGAGGAATCTTTCATGAAGTTTACTGGTACTTAATTACAGTAACTGGTCTAACTTAGCTGCATTAGCTAATGTTAGCATTCATTTATATTGAATTATGTGGCCTGCCAGCTAGCCTGCTAATTAGCTCAGGTAGCTGTTACTTGTGTGTTTACACATTTCCTGACTTTGACTTTACTGTTACCAAACATATGTTTTTGTGTTAACTGAAAGTACTTGATGGTGATTATTATTACACTGTTAGTTGATGTGGTCAGTGTTTTCAGTAAGTTCGTGTTTCATCCCTTGCTCTTCTATAATTCCACCCTCTTGCTTCTATAAAACAAACATGGCTTTATAACTGTAGTTCACAAACCTATGGATGACCGCACAGAGGGTCCCTCCACAATAATATACATTCTAAGTTCAAAACTATCAAGATTTCAGAGTTTACGAGGTGCCCTGATGTCAAAACTCTGTGCCCTGCTTCATGGATGTCATTTACCTCCTCTGTGTAACAGGTTGTAATAGGCTAATACTCATCACATCATTCCCCCATCTGCAACCTTTCCTTGACATCATATACTAAATGACCAAAATTTATATTTTAATTACATACCAGTACTTTTTTCATGATTCTCAGGGGCTTGTTTCTGTCTATTATCATTTAATCCATACGTTACTGTTAGAAGATCCATATTCTGAGGCATCCGTATGACCTTTTATTCTGTATATTGTAGTAGTTAATAAACTTGCATGTTTGAACATAAACATTGTTTTCCAGTTTTATATTTTTTTAAAAACTGGAGACAAAATTAATTGTATTGCATCAACCTCTCTGTGTTCGCTCCACCATTATGATCAGTAATAACAGTAGTAATAACACTGTTCTCAGTGGGTTATCTCAGCTGATGCTTGGGAACATAGTGACATTATTAAAAAAAATTAATTTTCTGTAATTATCTGATCATTTGGTGATGTAAATGTCAGTGTTGTAGTTACATTCCAGGATAATTACGTCAGGACATATTTGTGCGCAGCTCTTCCTGTTGTTTATGAGAGCTGGAAACGTGGAACCATGTGAGAATAAGAGATATTCCACGACTTAAAAGGAGGCGTCTGTGGACTTTTATGGACCAGATTTGGTTGTAAACCACTACAGAGGGGACATTTTATGCATTGTCAGGATATTTTAGCTGACTGTCACTACTGTTGGAGGGTTAACCCTTGAGCTTAAAGTTGAATTTAATATTTGTTCTATGTGATTTAATAATAAAGGTCAAGTTACGGTGCTGGGAAGTATATTGCTGTAGATAAGCGAGAGTCACTCCCAAAAATAGAAACTCAGATTTGTGTGTTTGTGACACAGCATGTACTCGCAGCTTTAACTCAGTGTATGATCGCACTGAGTCACTCTGTTAGATGCAGCTGAAGAATTTTGTGTTGAACGTGTGTGTATGTGTCATAGCAGTGACTCAGTGACTTTGCAAAAACTGTTGGAGGAACTGGAGGAAACGGTTCAGTTTGACATCAACCATTAACTGAAGTCAGCTATTCATTTTTACAGCAAACACAAGGTCACAAACCACTAAACACTGAGGCCGGTACAACGTAACGCACACACAATCACACAACCACAAGCGAGACACACAGGGTCGTGGTCATGTTGTGTGAGTGTATGTGTATGTGTTTGTGGTTTCAGCCCATTGGTTTTGTTAACAAACATGTGACAGTCATTCATCAAACGTGAAGTGTAATTAGTGCCACAACTAATGTCTTTTCTTAATTCATTGAATGTTTAAAAATGGATGAAATATGTAAAAGTATCATTATTATCATCATTTTTTCAATGCTCAATGACCTATTCAAATATATAGGGAGGATCCAATTACATAAATTAAATATCATTTTCATAATCATCTTTTTATTACTATCTGATCTTGCAAAAATAATTACAGTCTACTGTAGCTCTGACCAGACCACAACTTCTCCTTTTTCTGTTCTGTAGCCAGTGACATCTAGTTAAATTATCCTGACATACAATATTTGATTCTAGAACTAAAAACAAAAAAAAACCAGAGTGGACTTCCACCTAATTGATGAATTAAAGAATCAACTTTTTTTCTTTTTCTTTTGGTTTTGGTTCAAATACTTAAGTCTACATTGCTTGTTTAGTGTCTTTGAGGTACAATTACAGTGATTTTTTTTTTTTTTCAAGTGATGCTAATGACTTCAAGACCTTCAATGCCCTACTGAACTGAACTGAACGATACACAAGATGCTTTGTTGTCACTGATAGAAGACAGATGAAACTAAACTGAAAATAGACTGAATATTCTGTAAATAATTATTTGATTACTTATTGCAATTTTTATTTTGCTGATTTTTCTTTTGTTGATCTGATGGATGTTGAATTTTCCTCTCGGCATCAACTAATTAGTGTACCTGTATCTGTGTAACCTGTCTTTTATTTTATTGTCCAGGCACAACTCTGAAATTATGCATTATTCTTAAACATTTTTTTCTACTTAAATCAATCATTTTTATGAGGGACAAAATTTTCTCATGAAGCAAATTACTGATGCTTTTAATCACATCTACTTCACCAAAATGAAGCTAATTAAGTCAAAAAATGATATTTGATACTATGACCCAAATTTCCGTAATGCTTACATTTGTCCTGTTTCTTCCACTCTGAAACATAAGTAGAATTAAATGAAGGTTAGAAGTTAACTGTCTTTATTATCCCCGTAGGGAAATTCAGTCTCTGATGATGATGATGATGATGATGATGATCTGTGATCGACATAGTTACAGTACCACCTTAACTGGTGGTGTGTGAGTATGTATTTGCTGGTTTGTGGTGGTCCCTGCTCTCATTCAGCAGAAACACCAAACAGCTATGCTCAGCTGAGGTGAGTCTAACTGTTACCATCACTGGAATTTTAATATCTTTCAGCCAAAGATGGTGTTTTTCATTAACACACCCCAAAGATGTTCAGCTTACCGCCAGACATGACAAGAATAAGCATCACTTGACAAACAACTTGATAATGATCTGGAACTAATCTAATCAAACTCAGGGGTCGATGCAGAGTGTTGGTTTTTTGGCAGGCCCTGCTGTCAGTGCAGATCTTGGAAAACAGGTCTGACCAGAGAACGGGCGAGCTTTACACCTCTCACTCCGCCTCCCTTTGTTTCTATTCTTTCTCCTTCCTCCCCCGTGCCTCCTTTTAAGTGAAACACCAATCATGTAACGGAGGACACGGCCTCGTGTCTCCTGGACTCGGCCCTCGGCATGCCTGTGAGTCCTCCTCTGAGTGTGCATGTGTTCCAGGCGGAGTGTGTGACCCCAGCTAATGCCCCCATACACAGAGGTGACCATATGTTGAAAGGTGATTAGCATCTTTCCAAATCTGCTGATTTGCTTTAAATGGAGGAAAGCTGGCGACAGAGCCAAGGAGGTTTAACCTTTTCATGAGGGGTCAAATAACAAAGTCACACCCGCCGTAAACTATGCATACTTTGGGGGATTTGTAGTTTTAAGGTTGGAGAAATTCAGATTATGCAAGAAATATTGGTAAGCAACTCTAACTGCCGGCCAAATTTCAGCGGCTCATTTTATGTCTGGGTTGTGTCTTAATTAAGGAATCAAGGTTTCTTTATTGTCATATGGCATGTAGAAACTACAACCACAAAGAATGTCCGCTCCTCTTTCAGCAGTATGTGTCCTTGAGCAAGGCATGTGACCTCTGATTGCTCAGCAGCCAAAGGTAGAAGCCCCTGGTTCTACTGAGCAGGTGTGAATGTGTGTAACTGGATGAGTTTGGACCAGAGCTGCAGCAGAGTCATGCACGCTCCGTCAGTTTAACCTCTCAATGACATAAAAAGTATTTCACTGGGAGTGAAGCGGTGAAGTTGTCTTCATTAAAGGTACAAACTATAACGTTTCTGCATTCAAATAACAAAGTCTTTGGTTTTTACAGTATTTTGCTGATTTTTGTATATAGTTGTATCAAATGTTTCAAGAGAAATATATATATTTATTTATTTATTTATTTATTTTTTAGTTGACCAGCCAGTTTAATCTGATTGCCTTTCAATGGAATCTGGTTAAAATGCTCCAGACTAATGAATGTCAATCATAGAATGTCACAGAGTATAACTCAATGACAGTAGTGCAAGTGACATTTGGTTTTAGTTTGCATTGTAAAAGGAGAAAGCAGAGTGGAGGCCAGTCAATGTAGTACATGTTTAGCAATAACAACATGGATAGGAGTGCTAATTTTGGTAACAGCGTGGTTGAAAATATTGATTAATACAGTAATGACTGATCATAGGTCTGTTATTTTCAGCCTGTTGGCTTCAAATGGACTCGGAATAGATGACGATATGTAGAAAACTCTACATTTGTATCAGTGTCTTTTGGTTCATATTGTCAGTCGGACACAATGAATAAACTGAAAACACATCCCAGGCTCTGGGGAAATTCAAATGGAAATGTATCACAGTTTCCACACATACAAAATAAACCAAGTACAAGCATGAGTATCAGGGAAACTCATCAGTAAAACAGTAAGTACTACACAGTGCAACAGGAATCACCAGGTCAGCAGCATTTAGCAACAGTTAGGGTTGGGAAATGGCTGCGACTAGCACGTGACCGTGTCTTCAGTGAAACATGGGATTGACAATAGCCTTGCATAACGAGCATGGAGTGACTTTTCTTGTAGTTATGCTGATCTGAATCATAGGTAGAAACAGATTGTTGATTACTTACATACAGAAACACACACGGATAACTGCAAATACCACAGAGTCCCATGGGATGGCTCACAGTGATTGGTTAAACCGTCGTGGACAGCAGTGGACGATAGAATCAGCCCAATCGGCAATTTATGTGTTAGAAAGACACGCTTTAAGGGGTTTTTTAATGCCATCCATGAGCTGTCACAATGATAATATGAAGCAGAAACACTGACACTGACTTCAGACAAGTATGTATGCAGCAAGTAAATCATGCTGCTTCGTCAGAGGAAGATGAGTCTTATCAGTGTTGACATCGGCTGTGAAGCGTTCAGCGCTGAACTGGAGTCATTGGGTGTCGGAGCTTAATTCAGCTCAGCGTTTGCAATGGAAGCAGCTCACTCAGTATCTTCAGTCTCAAATCCGCTTGCACCTCCTTCTATGAGAGAGTCTGTCGTATCAGTCCCACATGCATCAGTATGAATTATTAATCACAATCTTATTTGAAGGAGTCGGTGCTAAAGTTGAAAGTAAATTTGAGGACCTTGAACCTGCATCTTAATAATAATAATCTGTGTCCGAATGTTGAACTATGAACCAAAACAAAACGCAATAATTAAAACTTATCTAGACTTGATTTACAGTCTGTGATTGATGTTTCACTTTAAAGATGCACAAACAGGCTAATGCATCTTATGATCACACATACGGGTACATTTTGTCTATCTTTGTTGATGTACTTTTAAAGGGGATTTTAATAATACTCTATTTTACAGGTAACTGTTTGCAGATACTCAGCTATTAATTACTCCCAATCCAATTTTCAATCCAATGCAATATTAATTTTCACAGAATAAATCCTGACTGTCTATAGTCAAAGTCATGAGAAAATCAAATAGAAAAACACACTGTTGCTAGGATTTCCAAGGATATTTGTCTGACCTTTTATTACTTACTAAACACATAATGTTGTATTCCCGTATACTTGTGTTGTTGTTGTGTGTGCTTGAATGCTTCATTTTCTTATGCTGGAAAAGGGTCATTGTTGACATTCAATAACTTCATTTCTTGGCTGTCGATGGTAGCAGCCAGAGGTTGGATTTTCTGTGTGTATCCTAACACATTTTGGAGCTTGCCATTTTCAGTGTGTAGTTGCCCAGAAATGTATTTATTTATGTTTTGGAGGAGATGGCTAAGGGAGACTTTGAATGGTGCAACACAGATGGTCAAAGAAGAGTAGAACATAGACTGAATAAGTCAGCCAATGGGAGGTTGACAGGTACAGACGCTATGCAAAGTCAACATGTCATGGGTTTTATAACATTTTGTGCATCATTTTGAAGACTGGTTTATTATTAGGTCAGGTTTGTGGTTTTAAGCTGCATTGATGCAGGTTGCACATACCCATCAGTCGATCTGGGAGAGTATAGTATATATTCTACAACATTTGTCAGGGAATAGCTATGTTCAGCAAAATGTCTCTTGGATTCAATACTTAATTGTTGCCGTGGGACACAACAAGCTCCCTACACCGTCTTGTTTGCCCTCTCTTCGTCTGCCTTTATTTTACCACCTGTTCTGTTTTCATCAGCCCACTCCCTGAGGGAGGGGCGGGTAGGAGGATGGCAGGACGGAGGGGAGGGGTGGGGGTGACGATGTGGATTAACTGTGCTGTGTTGTTGCTGCAGTTCACACATTCCAGTGGGCCGATTCAGGCCAACTCTCTGAACCAACACAGAGGCCTCCTCAACCCCCTTCTGTCCTCTCACCTCCCCACCTCCCCACCTCCCACTACAGTACATCTCAGTTTCCTCCATCCTCCTGATACTGTACTCACTTTCAGTATTCGATTAAACAGCCTATGCTTTGTCTACCTCCTTCCACTTTTCATCTGCAGCACTTCCTGCTCCTGCGGTCATATTTTAGGAGTCTAATAGTGTCCTGTATACTCCTAAATGCGACAGATTGTCTCAGGAGGAGAAATACTGTATCTCACCATGTTCATAACCTGTGATTGCACTGCCCCTCAGAGGCCAATTATGTACATACATTATCTCCATACTTGCTGGATCAGTCCTTAAAATTCTGAAATATCCATTAGTTGCCTGGTTCTGAAGTACTTTCATCGATTAAAGCTGTCAGTGCAGGTTTGGTCTAGAAAAGCACGTCTAGCCTGGTCTTAAAGGACCTCTAACCTGCAGAAAAATGTTATTCATATGACTTCAAGTGGAAGGTTTTTGTGTCACATGTTGTTTCAACAACCTTTCATCTTCAGCAAAGTAGCTGTTAATGGGAAAAGCAACATTCTTGGCAAGTTCTCGAGTATTTCATACATGAATGTGACTTTAAAGAAAACATAAGTAAACACTGGCTGAATTATTATGTCATATATTAATCTCAATTCATGCAACAAATGGCATTATACTGTACTGAAACCTGCAGTCAACTTATTTGTGGTTGAAAATGAATGAATGTTGCAGGTGCATTATGTTGTACCTTAGGTTAAATAGCTTAAATGTAAATTAGCATTTTCTTTCATTCATTCATTCATTCATTTCCCACAAATGCTTGATCCTTCACTGTGGGCTAGAGCTGATCTCAGCTGATATTAAGTAAAGGCATGTACACCCCAGACACATCACCAGTTCATCATAAGCTTCATATACAGATAAACAGCCGGTCAGGAAAATACTACAACATACATGTAATAGCTCAAACTTTTGTCCCTCTCATCACAATAAAATAAATACTTGTGTGTTTTACTGGTCATGATAAACCCTTTGCCTTGTCTTCATGTCAAGGAGGTCACATGAGTATGTGATGTTAACACTGTTACAGATGCACCTGATGTTACTAAGGTTCTGTTTATTTCAGGGGCGAGTGGAGGTTGAGGCCGGAAATGAAAACATGAAGTTTGAGACTGGACCTTTCTCTTATTACGGTGTCATGGCTCTGAGTGCTCCTACGCTGGGTGAGTCCTCTCCTCCTTTCTCCTCTTCTTGTTTCTCCTCATTTCTCCTCTTATCTTCTCTCATCTCCTCCTGTCTCCTCTACTCTCCTGGAGATAAAGAGCTCCATCTAGTGGACAGTTTAAATCATTGCGCAGAATGATGTCTCATTAGTAAGTACGCCACTGTATATTATCAAACATTTTTTTCATTGTTGAAATTCATGGAAATCTGTAATTGTATTCAGTGTAACAGCCCATTTTATTTTTCCGCCTGTCAGTGGCATTATGATCCTATGCTTCTTCACTCTGTCATCTAGTCTTTTACTACTGTTTTGATCATGGGACCTCCTAGCAGCAGATACTACATACTATGTGTTTACATAATGGATCACGGTTCATATAGTTTTTCATGATGGAAGCAGGCCTCTTATTTAGTTACATGTTTACATACTTTTAGTCTTAGTAGCAAAGACCTGACATTTGAGAAATCCTATGAACTAGACCAGGATGGGTTTGTGGTGTGTTTTCACATGATAAACCAGTTCAAAACTCGGTCACCAGCTCCATATACTGCGCTTTTAAAAAAAATGTTTTTTTATTTTTGTCTTTTTGCAGTTTATCAGGATTCCATCTGTTCATTTATTTTGCTTATTGAGATTATGTTCATAGAGAATAGCTTGTTTTTAGCAATTTTGGCCTAGCCAGAAGGGATGTACAAACACGGCAAAGAAATATATACATATCCACAGGGAGGAACACTGAATGACAGTATGTAACGTAGACATATTATTCTACAATATTCCCACCAAGGGAATGTGTTTTTACTATATGAAATTATAGCCAGAGCTTCTCGGTTCTATTTAGGAACAGAAAACATGTAGTTTTACGCTGAGTTATGTGAGCAAGAGTTCACTGAGTGCACTGGGAGGCTTCATGTGTCGGATGGATGAGAGAAGTGGAATGCAGTAATGGTTTCTGAAATCTCCTCCCCTGATGACCTTTGAACTCCTCCCCTCCCTCCCTCACCCTCTTTTACTCCCTTAATTGCAAACAGTCCCTGCTGTCATATTGCTGTCTGCCAGACCCGATGAGTTTTGTGTTGTGTCTTTTATGCTGTACATTTGTGCCAGTTTGATCTTTTGTTCATGTGTGTTTTCTATTTGTTTTTCTGTCTTTATGTCTTTTCTTTCACAGCTCTGTCTGGATTATCAATTAGTAATGTAATCCATTAAGACCTACTTTAAGGTACTCTCTACAAATGTTATAAGATTGTTTGAATACAGTGTCCTAAAAGGTTGGCGTTTTCTGAAAAGTTAAATGGAATTAGTGACATTCACAATAGTCAACAGTCTGTTTGAATAGTAAAAACACACAAACAACACACCAGGTCATAAAGGTGGAAATAGGAAAACAATGCTGATAATAAAACCATGCAACTGATGATCTGTGTCTTAAAGTTTAAAAGAGTAAGTGTTGCATCTGGTCTGTGCGATGGCGACCTCTGGTGACAAATCATGTGTATAGTCTAATTATTTCTGTTTTGTCTTTCCTTCCTAAGACTCAGGTGAGTTTCACTCTCTTTCAGGTACTTCAGATACCAGATTTAAAACCCATAATTTTTTTTAATTTCCAGACCCTCCTCAGCTCTCACCAATGTCAAACTAATTCGGTCGTTTCATCACAGTCAAACGTTCAGTAACAGCAACGGCAGTCATACCTGAAAACTTCACCTCACCTTCCAACATCACAAGGAAGTTGCCGGAGCTGCTTGTCGTCATGATTTTTTGCATGTTTGTCTTCATCTGGAAGCAGATCTGTCTGTTTTGTCTCTCACTGATTGTCCCCTCCTTCATCTCCCTCCTCCTCCTTCACCCTCTGTCCCATTGATCACCTCCTCCTCCTCCTC
>JAPQRQ010000028.1:1250948-1272160 GCA_037367365.1 Apogon talboti
GTCTCACCGTAATGCTGCCTTCATGATCTTTAAGTGACTGTACTGGACTTTTTCTTAAATTTTTTTTTTTTTTGCGCTCATTCCTGATTTTCCTTTTTTTTTTTTTTTTTTTTGACAAAAAACACACACACTCCCATTTCAAATGACTTTTGTAGGTTTTTATCAAATGGATGACATTGTTATCATCATGTTAAGTTGTTGTCTGTGTTATTTTTTTGTTCATTCGTGTGCCTGCGTACATGTTGAGGTGAAATACCCTCCGTTTGTGTGAAAGTGTACAGGGTTTGGGTTCATTAAGCGCGCGTGTGTGTGTGTTTGTGTGTGTGAATGCTTGTAAATCAAGTCTGGTTATTTTTTGTACCTCAGAACACTGTCAATAATCATGATAAACAATCTTTTTTTTTTTTTTTTTTTAATTGTCATTGAATTTAATTTGGTAACAGAGCGAATGGAGCAACTGGCGTGGGGAAAAAAATAAAGTGATTGTCCTTTATTCTCTCTGGCATGCTTTAACTTAAACAATTCAGAGAAGCAAGGTGTAAATACTGTTTTATAATTTCTGTCTTAATGAGTTTTGAAGATGAAGAAAATTATTAATAAACCTGAGATATATTTCTCTATTGAAGTTGGGTGATTGTCTTGTTTTTGTTTTTTGTTTTTTTTTTTAGAAACAAAATTAGAAAGTGATATTTGAGGGGACAAAATGGGAAACAGTTAAATTTTCTCATTGGCTATATCTGTTAACACATAACTACTGTACCTTTTTTCACTTAAGGTCTTGTTACTCATCCTAATGCTGTTTTATTTGCAATATTCAGATTTGGTCATGCTTTCACTCACTTGTTTTCCTTGTTGGGTCTTTAAACAATAGCTGTTATTCTATTATGTTCTCACCTGGGATCCAGTAGATTCACATTTAAGGTCTATAAAGCCTATGAATGACGAAATATGACGCAACAGCTCGTCTTTATTTACTGCTGCTTGTATGGCAGGTTTGTGGTCTGGGTGTGGATGAGGAAATGAAATTAATTGTTTTTGAGAAGTGTGTTGGACTTGTGAAATTCCGAAGCTGCGCCTGCTCCTGTTATTTACATCACTGGGAATTTTAATTGTTAAACAGGACCTGCAGGATCATTAGTTGTTAGTCCTGACGGAGGTGGAAAGGGTATGAATAATAGAGATATGATGTTAACACGCTAAGTAAACTGTCAGTAAACTTGTCAACAAGGTAGAGTAAGCAATTAAAGAGACGTTAATATACAGTATGATAAGAACAATAAAGAGGGTGTGCTCTGTGTTACTGTAAATTACACCCAGCAACACCTCCTCCAAATGCCTGGAAAGAGGATTTACACAGTGTTCATATATTTTATCCCCCTACATATTTACTATGAAGGGTCCAATCTGCACCCCAGGATGAATTTGCAAAATGCAAAATATTAACAGCCAAGGGTGAAAAACCTTTTAGTTCAGGGGGCCACATACAGCCCAATCTGACCAGTAAAATAATAACATAATAACCTACAAATGATGACAACTCCAACAGTTTTCTCTTTGTTTTAATGTGAAAAAATTACTTGTTTCCAGTCATAAATCATTCCACACAGGAACAGTTAATTTTATACATTTCATTTTTGGTGAAATAATGTGAAGAATGAAAATAATAATGTGAATAATAAAAAATAATAATGTGAATAATCTAAACCATAATAATGTGAATAATCAAAACAATCATGGACAAACTGAAATTCCTTGAGAAAATTAAGTGGAAATTTGACAAGATGATGCGTTATACTAAATGTTTTGTGCCTTTGTAGATCCACTGTGATCTGTCAGTTGTGATGCACACGTGTAATTGAGAAGCTGAAACATTTTTACACTTTTTGGCACAAAAACAAAGAGGAATATTTGGAGTTATTATTTATAGGTTATTATGTTTTGTTATTCCACTGGTCCATTCCACTTGAGATCAAATTAGGCTGTGGGCCCTGAACTAAAATGAGTTTGACACTCCCGTTGTAACCCATCTACAGAGAGAAAACATTTGTACTGTTTACTGGCTTCAGCTTGACTTTTATTATAGTAATTCCTCAGCCAAGATCTCAGCGCACTTGTCACTAAGTGGTTTTTAGTTTTTTCTGAGAAACATGACCTAGCAATCTGTATAAACACCTCAGTCACCTTGACTCTAAACACTGGTGTTCCTCAAGGCTGTGCCCTAAGCCCACTGCTCTACTCACACCCATCCATAGCACAAATACAAAAACCAATTTACAGAATGAGACACCATATTGGACTAAAAATCTTCAACAGAAAGAAAACAAGATAAACATTCAAAATTATATACGATGGAACATACACCACTTTCATCAACAGTGAGGAAGTGGGGAAGTAGAAGTAGTGGTTACCCCCAGCAGCGCATGTGATTGAAGATGTCTTATGTTCTCTTAATGCCACCCACATTCTGAAGAGGACCCAGCAATGCCAATTTCTTTTAACTTTTAACCAATTTGGAACACCGCCTTTCAAAAATAAATGAGAATGAACATAATACGACAAAAAAAAAAGGAGGAAGTAACTGCACTGCAATTACGAGTTATGCTATGGTCAACCACTGCTTGCCAGTACCAATCCAAATTTCATGTATTCATTGTCATAATTCCTTAACACACACTTCAGAGTTTTTACTTGTACAGTGTAATGTATTACAATTTGACAATGTTTATGTGGGTAAATTCTTTAGAGGAAGGTTCTCAAAAATTTAATCAATTTAATGCTGATTCTAGTAATTTGCCATGATGCCAAGCATGATGTGCAATTAATCAAAACTGGATATTTTTTTATATTCTCTGATATTCCAGTCCAGCCCAAACCAAGTCTTATTAATATTAAAAAGGCTACAATAGTTACTAGTAACAATAAGAAGGCATTGGAAGTGCCTGTCCCATGGGTTGAGAATGCTGCAGTCTACATTTTCAGTAATTCCATTATGTCACTTCTACTGTGGCACACTTCCTCTATTTAAACATTCTAAAAAAATGGTGAATGGGATGTGAAAATGCTGCTGTGACAATGCTAATGCTGTCAGAACACAAACTTCCTGGTGCGGGCAAGAGAAAAAAGTATTACTCAACAGCAATCAAAGGGCAGTGATTCAGACAGTCAGCATGTCTACAACACACTAACACACCCTTGGATTAGATGTATTATTTAAACACACATACACCCACAGACAGAGAGACAAACTTCCCAATAGTTTCCGGTTATTGTTTTTTTGGGGTCACCAGAGCACCTCAAATAAATGTATATAATATAATATAATATAATATAATATAATATAATATAATATATAATGTACATTTTGCGTAAATTAAATTAATTAATTCCAAAATTATTACTTAGGGATGTTGTGGATGCTAAATAAGAAGCAGAACATATTGTGTGGTTAAATCTGTTCTTTACTCTCTCTGTTAACTGTCTTACAGTACATCTGCAATTGCGTCTCGTGGTTTTATTTTCATGATGTGAACAAAATAGCTCACAAAAATCATGTGCAAATTGCCTGTTATTCTTTGTGAAAAATGTTATTAAGTTTTCTTGACTGGTTTGTCTGACAAGATTTTTTTTATTCATGTATTGGTTCTGTTTGATTTAAGATTGAACAAATTATTATTACTATCATTATCATTATTATTATTGATATGTGACATTAATATTATATATTATAAATATTAACACTGGCACAGCTTTGGTAAGTAACAGATTCTTTTCTAGTTGTAATGTTTCCTATTTGAACAGTTGTTTTGTGTAATAAACAAGAACCCTAAATTCACTTTGGTGCATCCATTAACCTTGTATCATTGTCTGAAATCTAGAGTCAGGACCAAAACCATGATTCACATGATCGCAGCAACTCTGACCTTTGACCTTTGTCCACTAAATTCATACCAGTTCATTCCTGAATCCAAGTAGATGTTTGTCCCTAGCTTTAGGAAATTCTCTCACACTGTTCCTGAGATAATATGTATTATAAGCATGTTGTAATCAGCATTAAATACAATACAAGGTTTTGAAAAATATTAGGCTATTTTCAGATCCCTGTGTAACTGGAGGAGATTTAACAAAATCAATCTTCTTTTTAGTCTGATGTTGTAAAATAATGACTTGCCCATGATAACAATTCACTAACAGAGTCCGTTAATTCTAAAACCTAATAACTACTCTGTCATCAGCTCAGTTTACAAGATGTTTATGTTGTTTGTCCAGTTGCCATTGTTAAAAGTACTAATAGAGTTAAAAGTACAAAAGAAAGCTAACAAACCCCGGCTTCAAACACATTTTTGTTGTCCCACCAGTGGAAAAACTTCACTATCCAAATACGTAATGTAGATTTAGAATTTTTATTGGGTTGATGTTCTAAATTTGACATTAGCCTTTGTGATCTTTAGGAGAAGGCATCCTCCACACTTTTATCTTAAACAATCTGCAAATAAATATAATAATAATGACACCATCAGGAAATACACCAGGAACTTTCATCTGCACTCCTGAGAAATACCAGAAACTACACTCAGAGGTTTAAAGGCTCATTACATGAAATACTAATAATTCTCTGCTGTGATTTCCTGTTATTTTCACAACTTTGTCTCGACCCTTATGGTTTTTCTGGTTATTTACAATGAAAAGAAAAAAATTCCACCTGCCATAGTTTACTACTAGTATTATTCAGCCTTGCATAACTGTGGCTGAATCTAGTATTTCTTCACATCCTTGAAACGTCACAGGTTAGATATGATCTGCATTCACACTGAGCTGCTGTGGTATATTGTAACATATTACTAAGTTATGTCATCTTAAACTCTGAGTGAGATCATAAACTTTCAACATTACCTGACACACTGTATTAACAGGAAGGCATATGATGTATGGTGTATTTATGGAGTGGTGTCTGCATATGGTAGATTGTTTTTTATTTCAGTCTAAACATTGTACAACTTTATGAGGAGCTGGAGAGTGGCTGGTAGAGTAGACTGATATCTGATACTGTCAATAAATAGCATAAAAACAGTAGTCTTGTAAACCTAACACATAAAATAAGTCTAATATTCACAGCCTTTACTGTGACTAATTTATTCACTTTGATTGCTGCACACATTCGTCATTGAATTGTTTTAGTTAGTTTATGTAATGTCCCCGCATTCATTTTGACCAAGATCTTATACTGATGATCGAAAGTCGGGTTGCTGTGTAAATTCTTATCAATCACATCCCAAAGATTCTCAGTGGGGTTTAGGTCTGGACTCTGTTTTGGCCAGTTCATGCATGAAAATGACGTCTCATGCTCCTGAAGCACTCTTTCATAGTTTGGTCCCTGATGAATCCTGGATTTGTCTTCTTGGAATATGTCTGTATCATCAAAAAAAAATTTTAAAATCCATTGATGTTCAGACCTGGTTATTTGGTATATTCAGGTTCCACTGATTTCATTTTATGGACATATAACATTACTAACCCTAGACCTGACCAACTGAACCAACCCCACAACACTGCCTCCATAGGCTTGTACTGTAAGCACTAGGCATTATGGGTAATCATCAAGGATCTGAAAGTTTTTAAATTCAGGTGGTGACTTTTTTTTTGCTAGCCTGTGTGTATAGTGACTTTTTGTTTTATCACCACTGTTCAAGTTGTTTCTGTGTCATATTATAAATAGAATCAGTGACTGAATAAAGATTAAATGAATTCTGGTCAGAATTAATCTGTAAATAACATAAGCTTAATTGTACTTGCAATTTTTGGTTAATTGTGTTTTTCAGGATTCTAACACAAAAATATCCTTAAAAGACAGCTATTTCTAATATTCATATTATAATGTAACATGCACAAGATGACTGAGTGTCTGTGCAGCAGTAGTGGGTAATAACAGCATTTCATCATCACACAGAATGAGGACCTACCTACTTCCTGGGAGTGAAAATTGAACTGTATAAATAGTGCACGTCTCAACACAGAGAGACAGAACAACTACTGGGATCTTCACCTAACGCCATAAAACAGCCTTCTTTATCTGCAGACCGCATCAGGTAAATGGGCATACTTCTATAGCTTTTTGTCTCCGACATTCCTAATGGGGTTCTTTGTTTTGCTGAGAGGCAGGAGATAAGTTTAAAACTGGAGTTTTAACTTACTGTAAATGAAAAGATTCAGTCTAATTTCATTGTGTTATGAGCATCACATAACCAAATCCAACAAATGTCACAGTGCTATTTTTAAAACTCTTAAATCAACAACTTTAGCTCTTTTCTTCAACCTACAAAGCTTTATCGGAGTGTTCTCTGGATGGGTTTATTTATCAGAAACAGCCTATTCTAACAGTTGCTGTCTGTGTCCCTGCAGATCTTACTGAACGGAAAAATGGAATCTGGAATGACATGCAGCGTGAGCCAGGCCTGGAGCCCCAAACTGCCCCAGGGAATTGACTTAGAGATTTCCCAGCATCCATTGAAAATGCGCAATGTGGTCAACCTCGTAATTGCCATCGAAAGGTTAAAGAAGAGCGCCTCAGAGTCAGTGCTGGACACTGATTTCAAAGATGAAAACCTGCTGAGCATCATTTTGGAGAGCATTGTGGAAGGTAACTATAATATACTTTGATCAACACTGTCTCATAAACTTCCAAACTTACTGGGTTGTTCACATTATTCAAACACATCCTCAAAATCAGATACTTCTCCTTTCATATCTCCAAAAAACTATTTTCACAGGACTATTTCTGACACAGAAGTGCTCCCATTCAAGTTCTTTCTCTTTGACAGGGTATAGAGCAAGTCAATTCCTCATCAGATAGTGTACAGTATCCTGAGAGTCAAGCACTTATCATTTTCTGGGGTTGTAAAGCAGCTTTGCTAACTGAAACACTTTTGATATAAAATCTTTCATATTAAATTTTCATATTTAGTCTTTTGAGTCATCTAGGCCAGTGTAGACTTTTAAAACAGATCCCAAGGTACAACTTTATTTATGGGTGTATGATTTAAACAGCTTCATTTAATCCCCTGTACCTCTTTTTTCCTCAGAAACAGTTGTTTTGGAGAGAGGTTCAGCTCAACCATCTCAGTTCAACAGAACTCTCGAGTACCCTTGCAGTGTCACTGACCACCAGCAGAGAAACTTGGTTCTGGTCCAAAACAGCATGGAGCTCCACGCCGTGATGCTGCAGGGAGGCAGTGACAACCGCAAAGGTAACCCCACATGTGACACTTCATAATCCTTCTCTGGTAGAAATTTTAAATGAAAGGTGACGCTTTTGTTTCTATTCATCTGGCAACTGTGAGGTTGAAGTTTGAAGTTCATGTGTGTCCTCTGTTTTTTCCTCCAGTTCACCTGAACATGTCTACATATGTGAACCCAGCCTCCAGCATCGAGGCCAGGCCTGTGGCTCTGGGCATTAAGGGCACAAACCTCTACATATCCTGCTGCAAGGAAGGTGAAGAACCAACCCTGCATTTAGAGGTAAAGCTACTCACAATATAGTACTCATCAAAAGTATAGTCACTGCTTCATTTTATTTCTTGAACCTGGAACAATTAAAAAAATAATAACAAAAAACAAAAAACAACTTCCCAAACCAACCCAGTTATCTAACATATACATAAATATACATATACAAAAAGTATACCATAGATGTTTTAGATTTAATTTTTTTTTTACATACAGTAAGCAAGTTGTTCTGTTTAGTGTAATGATCAAACCTTCTGACAATCACCTTTCTGATTTCAGTCTGTGGAGTCCAAAGACAGTCTGGCGAATATCAGTACTGAGAGTGACATGGTGCGATTTATCTTCTACAAACAAGACAGTGGGCTGAACATCAGCACCCTCAGATCTGCTCGCTACCCTGAATGGTACATCAGCACTGCAGAGCAAGACAACAAGCCAGTGCAAATGTGTCAGGAGACCTCCAGCCGCCACCGGACCTTCAACCTCCAGCGTCAGAGTTAGGCCCTGCCAAAGTCTGATGAAGCAGTGATTATGTGTCTAGAGTTCAACTTTTGGCCATCTTCAGAACAAAATATATCTATTATAAGAATGTGTAAACTAATACTAATTAATGTTTATGCTCAAACAATTAACAACAAACAGGTGGTATTTAAAAAAGCACTATCGCTGTGTTTTCCAGAGACTTCTGCAAGTTTTACAGAGTGTACATTTACTGTATGTACTAAGTACAGAAAGTGAAATGCTAAGTGTATTGACATTGTCAAGTTTCACCACAAGATGTCATCATTGTGCTACCGAGTGAGCACACTGTGGAGTTAATATTGCTGAATGATGTAACATACTGTTAGTGCTTTTACCTATTTATTGTATTTATCTCTGTTCAGTTTGAACGTATATGTTTATTTGTAAGTTGTCTTACCAACACGTATTTAATTAAATTAAAGGCAGTGAATCCTAATAAAATTGGCTAAGTTTTGTTTTATACTATTGGGATCTCAAACTGTTATGATTGTTCAGAAGTTACATTAAATTAAGTGATATTGTACTGTGATAAATAATTTCACAACAGACATAAGCACGATTACAATAATGACATGCTTAGTTATCCTGGGCAGTGTATGTTTTACTCAGAGCTTTTTATGTACCAGTGCGCACAAAGTGGAAAACAGCGGCTTGCCCGAAATATATTTTTCACAAATGACAGATGAATACCATGCTCTAAATTGGCATGATACTTGTAAACTGAAATGATTCATACTGTGAATCAGAATCTACAGCACTGAAAATACCTACACGCTTTTGTTTATACTCGCTGCTCCAATAAGACCAGTGTCTTTGCGCATGCGTTGTAGTTGCCTAAATTTTGAATCCTCCAATCAGAGAGGAGAAGGTCCGTCCGGGCAATTTCAAAACAACCGGAGCTCGTTTTCTGTTGTTAAGCTTCACAAGAACGTATCAGCAGATGCGACAAGAAGCTTGTGTTTTAATGAACTTTTCTGGATAAAGATAACAGAGGAAATCTACCAGATATGGAAGCAGGAGAGGTTGTGGCGATAGTTTCCCGAAAAGGTTAGCTTGGCTTCTGTAGTCGCACAAAAGCGTCACATGGAATCTAACATCAGTGTTTGCTAAGTTTAGCTAACGTCTGGTTGGCTGGCGTGGTCTGTCCTCTGTTTGATGCTGATATGTACTTAACTAATCTACATCTTGCTAACCAGTTGTTAAAAATGACTACTATTAACAGTTAAAAGTACATTAACGTTATGGCAATAACCCGCTTGCATTATCTCCATGTGTCTGACAGAACGCGTTAAAGTGGCCTCATTAATAGATCTGTCTTGTTTAACAAATAGCATAGTGTTATATACAGGGTTAACAAGGCACTAGCATGTTCATACCGCTCTTCTCATACCCTTACAACACAAAGCACTATATTATCAGCTATATAGTAGCGATGCATTTGAGCAAAGAGTGCTGCCATTCCACTTTGCACTACCAACCGTAACACAAATTCAGCTCTATCACAACGAGTAACTACGCGTGACTTGACTTGGTGCTTAAGAGTTATAGTTATTTTCTGTAAAAAAAAAAAAAAGGCTTGGTCAACAAAATAGGTCGACTGATTAACTATATATCACTATCTGCTGGAGCAAAAATGTATATCTTCATATTGATATTGATATTGTCTTGGTTTGGCAGATAAACAGCCAAAAACTGGATACAGATATGAAATTTTCAACCCCTTTTTGTATCAAAACTATATAATAATTGTCAGATTTTCCTACTAGTACAATGTGAAGTTTTAGCCTGTTTTTGGTCTTAAAACACCGCACAAGAATGTAAGAGTGTCTATTTTCAACTGCCAGATGGCAGTAAATGTCTGTGGAATGAATAACAGTAATTAGACACATTAATATTTTTTTCAAGGAAACCAAACTGCTGCACAATACACAACTCCTTTATTTTGGTTTTTATATTTCAGTATAAATATAACATAAATACCCAATATATTATATATCACACTGAACTGATACATTTCTTAATATACATACAGTGCGGTGAAAAAGTATTCTTTCTTGGTTTTGTACAATTTTGCATATTTGTCACACTTGTTGTGTTTTAATGTTTCAGGTAATTTAAAAAAAATTCTAATATTAGACAAAGATGTCAATTAATAAAAATTCAGTTTTTTAAATAATGATTTCATTTATTAAGGGAAAAAAGATATGTAAACCTACCTGGCCCTCTGTAGAAAAGTAATTATAAGTGTGGGTCTTCAGTGTGAATTTACCAAAATAAAAAAAGTTGTTTGCTGAGGTATAATGAATTCTTTATTTATATCTTACAGAGGTTCGTAAACAGAAGTTGATGGAATACCTGGCAGCAAAAGGAAAGATGAAACTGCCAAACCTTGAGTAAGAAAAACTAATTCAATGTGGTACCTTCAATCTTTTTGTTTGTTCTAAATGTCACTGTTTATGGCAGTGTTGTGTAGATTAATATTATAAATGTTATTTCTCAGGCCTCACAACCGTGATGATGGTCAGGGTAAAAATCCTGAGACATCTGCTCTTAAGGTAGGGGTAATATTTGCCTTCATTTGGACTGACACTACCTGATGTGGCTGATGACATGAATCCTTTCTTTTTTTTTCATTTCATTTTTGCTTTTTATTTTAGGATATTGTGGGTAAAGAGAACAAGGCTCCTGCTGACAGGCCAAGATATGAAGGCGCAAAAATCAAAGCTTTGTCACTTAAATCAACCCAAAACTACACCTTAAGAACGTTAGGGGTTAACAGAGGAAATATCAAAGGTAGCACCCTGACTGGACAGAAGGATTCCAATCCTGTAACAGCTGTAGGTAGCCACGCACAGTCAAAACCAAACCTTAGCAAAGTGCTCTCAAGAACGTCCACTCTTGCGTCCTCCAAGCCCACCTTGGATTCCTCCAACCATCTCAGAAAGAAAGCAAATGCAACAAATCACTCTTTTGCTGTGGCTTCTTCAAATACAACTCGTATGGATCTGTCCAAATCACAGTGCAGATCCAACAGAACTTCCTGTGCTCCCAGAGGAGGCCCGACGAAGACCGTCAACAGCAGGGTAATTCATGGCCCGATGGTGAAAACCAGAACAGGACTTGTTCCTGCAGTAACCCAGCAGAGAAACACAGAGTCAGAACCGACAAGCAACTCTGCCACAAAAGCTGATATCAACACATTGATTTCATTTGCCAACAAGGTGCGATCTAGTGCCTCATCAGTACCAGTTCCCCAGAGATCTGCCACGTCTCAGAGGAAAACGTTACCTGCCTCTTCACTCAGTTATCCTGTTCACAGGAGGACAACTGCTTTATTGACTGCAAGAGCTGAGGTTAAATCTCAGAACAAGTCGAATGCAAAACCAAATTTGGGTAAAGAGTCTCAGTCATCTTTTAGGAATGAATCTTCATATGGTGGAAAAGCAACATCCACATCCTCCAAGTATCCCACATCGTCTTCATCAGCTAAACCGAATGCGAGCGAAAGAGTGCCAAAATTGAGTAAGCGAGTTGTTCAGTCAGTAGACAAGTCCACAAATGAGAGATCAGAGGCTGGAGCACAGAAAGCTCATACGTCATCTGCACATCCAGTGACTATGCACACTTCCACAGTCAACAAAGTCCCTGTGGCTGACCTGAGAGGGAAAACCAAGACAATGAAAGACACAGAAAACAAGAAGGCCGGCATTACCGCAAAAACCTTTCATACCCAAACGGGGACGAAAAGGATGACCGTAACAGGGATACCACAGACAGTGCCACGGCTTACCAGCAGCATCAGCTACACAAGCAAACCGGAAGCCAAGAAGACACCCAAGATCCCCATCAAGCTCGTTCCCCAGACTGAGGGAAAGAAAATGACTGCTGCCCAGGAGGAGAGAATGTAAGTACAACTGCACTGTCATTGTGACACAACACCAGGAAAGCACACAGGTTGCAGCTCATGTTGCATTGGTATGATGTTTTCATGACATGAATCATCTCACAAAATATCATATTTAGAGTGTTTCACAAATGCCCACTGCAGTTGATGTCAGTGAACCTTAAAGGAAGAAAGACTGTTTTTGATGAACAAACTCTATATAGTGGAAACTTGAAAATGTTGGCCTTCAGTTTTTTTATTTTATGATACAGCATACCATTTGAACTCTGCACGTGTCTCATTTGCTATGCTTCTTTAGATTATATAACTAGGGCATAAGTATATTTCACCAATTATGGAGACACAGTCTTTCCATCCTCTATCTTGGACCAATAACTGCTTTATGATATTTGTCTTTTAATAACTTTGTAAAATTAGGATGTGCATTCAATCTTCAGTGTCCTTTAATGAGAAATCCCTGTTTCCATGAACTCATTCCAATACATGTTTCATGCATGATACATTCAGTCTGTCTTCCGAGTGTCTTCATTAGTTCTACACCCGCTTCGTACTGATTTAAACCATACACACTATTAATCATTAATCCAGGTAGTGTCCGTGGTGTCACCCTAGTCTGACCCTCAACTTGGACTCATGTTAGTAGTTACTTGCTCTTCTCTTCTCTTCCCATTGTTTCCTGTGTCTTCCTGGTGTGTTTTCCAATACAAAATTGTATTTATCTGAAGTTGAAATGTTTCAGTGTAACAATCCACTTGGCTTAATTATTTGGTTTATAGGAGAAAACTTCAGGAATGGCGTGAAGCCAAAGGCAAAACCTACAAGCGTCCACCCATGCCTGTGAAACCACCAAACAGACAGACTGCGGCCGTACCCCAGCCTTTCTGGTCCACCATGAAGGAGGAAGACGAGGCTCATTCGCTCATCTGTGCTGTGGATCAGTCCCTGGCTGACTGTATCAAATTACTTGGAGAGGTAGAAGGTGTTTTGTTTGTTTTGAAAAGCTGTTTGGAATGACCGAAACAGGGACGCAATTGGAACTTCAATATAAAAGTAATGACACAAAAATTCAACGATCCCTTGCCTTTACACACGATACTGCACTTGATTTTACAATATATGATTAATGACAATAAAATCCATAGTTGTGTGACAAATGAAAACCAAAGAGAAGTTCTTATTCTGCTTAGATTCGAGACTAGAGGGTCTTATTTCTGTAAAGTTATAAATGGTTTCAGGATTTCAGTTGTATCAGTTATGACAAACACACATTATCACACATGAAGAAAGTGTGATAATGTGTGTTTGAGACGAGCACACTTTGACTGGAGAATGCTTGCATGAGTTTAATGGTAACTTGCCTTGCATCCCCAGGGTTGTCCTGCTGAGCAGGTGAAGGAGGTTCTCTCACGGCTCCCGGTTGTGTCTCAAAAGTTTGCCAAGTACTGGATTTGCCAGGCCCGCCTGATGGAGCAGGAAGGAAACCTGGACGTCCTGCCCATGTTTGAAAAGGCAGTTGGTGTTGTGCTGGAGGTGAGGAATAAAAGACATTTAAAGGAAAGTCATTTTATATACAGAAACGGCGCCTGTCACATTTTCTGAGCATGTACCACAACAGTAATTACAATGAGAAGTCAGATTTTATCAAGCATCACAAATATTTTCAAAGGAGTGGTAGTTGTATTATATACTAAAAGGAGTGAGTCAGAGAGAGTGCTGATGTTGTGACATAATAGGGTGGGTAAGTCTCTTTCCGAGCAGTTATTGTGAGTTAACAACTTGTAGAGTCCAAAAGTGATAAAAAAAAAAAATAGAAGCATTTCCATTGTTTTCCCTTCTGGGCACAGTTTGTAAAGTAAACAAATAAAGTGTGATGCTGAAATAGTAGTGTGTCTTCTGCATTAGGCTTGAGTGGTCTGTCCAAAAATATATTTTTTTAAGATTGGCCTACTTTATTTTACCCACAGGGAAATTCAGTCTCTGCAATGATTTTTTTGAGGTGGAACCATGATCCACAGTCTGAATTCCAGTTTTTTCACCTCTTATAAAACGCAGATTAGTTACACCGAAACTGTCAGTTTTCCTTTAGTTTTCTGTGGTTTCTAGAGACCTGGGCTCTCTGTGATGGGTGTATTTGTTGTTGTTCCTGCCTAGAAACGCAAAAGTACAATATTGATAATATCTTGATGAGGTAAACACTAGTGGACACTGGAGTTTTATAATGAATCAACAACGTTTTCATCTTAACATGACTCTAAAACATCTGTGTCAATCAGACTGACTGCACATTGGAGTTAAGCTAAATAAGATTTATAACCAAGCTCACCAGTGAAGTGAAGAAACGCTGTCAAACTTCATCCTTTTACTAAATGACAAGGCTTCTGGTTTTTGCCACTTAGTTTCTTTGACTCTGAAAATCATTTCTTACTGGTTTTCATCCTTAATTTGGACGGGATGTTCATTTTCAGAACCATGAGGCAACGGCAGAATGACCCACTACACCCTCTAGTGGTCACATACTGTATATTCACGGTAAATACAGTCATGCAAAAAATGATTAGATCACCCTTGTTTTCTTCAATTTCTTGTTTATTTTAATGCCTGGTATAACTAAAGGTACATTTGTTTGGACAAATATAATGATAACAAAAATAGCTTTTAAGAATTTAATTTAAGAGCTAATATTTAGCCATTTTCCATGGTTTTCTTGATAATAACCAAAATCACTTAAGTTCTTACATCAATAGCTATGGCATTGTACTGACAAAAACAGTACTTTTAGGCATTCCATGTTTTCTTTTCGGTCTGTTTAGTCACATGATAGACACAGGAGTTAGTACTTGCATAACCATTGTTTTTGATGACTACAGCCATGCATCTTGGCATGCTCCACCAGGGTGGTCTAATATTTTTTTCCATGACTGTATTCAGTGCATAATCTCTACAGTCTGATACATTTGGCATAACTGCAGAACTATTTACTGTAAACGCAAATGATGAACTGCAGGTTATTTTATAATATATTCAAGTAGAACTACTACAAATAGCTCCTTATATTTGTATATATGTGTCAGGATGAATATCTCCCAGGTGTAAACAGTAACTTTTGTTTCACCATGTCCAGTATACTGTGAGGGGATTATTGGCGTAAACCAGCTCCTTAATGTATTGACAGAAGAGAAAATTTTGATGTGACTGGAAAAAGATCCACACACATGTTTTTTTGTTACTTCCATGCCACCAAAATAAAATATCCTCTCACACTGATATTCTGGCCTCCGTTGTCCCTCCCCAATCATTGTGTTTTAGAATATTGTGCAACTGCTGAAAAATGATCAGGCTCTGGAGAAATTCCATAAAACACTCAGTGTCTTCCAAGTGAACAACTAAAGCCAATAACGTCTGTGTTTTGTTTTCTTTCTAGCCAGTGGATGAGCTGAGGCGTGTGGTATTTGAGATTCTGAAGAGAAAGGACGAGCTCCAAGGTACTTCGCCTGCATAATCGTTTTAGTTTTACCGTAAAGATGTGATACCACGGGTTATCATGGTCTCAGACACGCTCTCAGCTCTCCATGATGCTGAAATGATAATGGGCCACGTAATGTTATCATGAAAGCTGTAACTCCTCACTCCCACGCTTCAGTGTGATACTTTTTTGACATCATTTGGCTGCGATTTCATTAGAGGCATGAGTTTTATTATTTCCTCTCAGCAAAATCACTAGTGTTCACTTTTCCATAGCCACATGAAATCATGTCATATCATCTATGTTTATATTTATTTTTTTTATTTGAACAGATGAGAGCTATAGAGGGAACGTGTGTAATTTCAATAAAAGTTCAGAAAACATTCAACAAAAAAATTGGTGTGATTAGTAGAGCTGCAAAATGCATCCAATCACAGTCACAACGTTGCAAAATCTGAACAGGTCTGGTACAGGTTCATACTGTCTTCCAATGATTAATGTGGGAAAGATGGTTCTTATAGCAGACAGGAGCAGTGTTTGTTTACCTGCTTGACTAGTTTCGGCTACTTCCTACATGTCGCTGTAACACCATGTGACACTTCTGACAAAGGCTACAGTAAGTATCCGAAACTAGTCAAGCAGGTGAACAAACACTGCTCCTGTCTGCTATTAGAACCATCTTTCCCACAGTCTGAACAGTTGTTCATGGTTGTTCATATTATCCACATTTTTTCAAAGGATACTTTGTAGATGTAAAAATCTTCATAATGCAATTTTACTTTTTTTCAACGTTATTATAGTAACGGTGCAGCCTAGTTGAGATTATCATGGGCTGAATGTTGCTCCTGAATTAAAATGTGTAAATGGGAAGCTTTCACATGTCACACTAGTTACATTAACTGCTGAGAAGGACTGCAGATGTCAGGATGAAGTGATATTTAAGTTGAAAAAGTCACATCCGTAGATAAACTACAAGTTCTCACATTGGCAGGGCATGGTTAAGGTTTAATAACCAAGGCTCATATTTCTATGTTTTTTAAGTGTCTGAGGAGAATGAGAAAGAGCAGCAAACTCCAGAAAGAGTGGAAACAACTCCAGAGGACAGCAATAACCCACTGATGACCCCTAAACCGGTCAGATTCCTGATCTGCGGTGAGAGAGGAAATTCATCTGTTGTCAAGTACAAGATCACGGCCACCCCAGGGTATGTGTGTGTGTGTGTGTATAGTTTAATAATCACAGGATAAAAGTTATAATAAGGTGATGACAGTAATAAACATAATGATATATAATAGTAATAATAATAAGCAGCGGAAAGGAAACTAAATTACCAGCCACAAAACAACAACCCAAAAAAACATTACACACTGAAATAAACAATAGAAACCTGAGCAACATTGCCAACTATGACAAGAAAATTTAATAATAATAATAATGGATTAGATTTCTATAGTGCTTTTCAAGGCACCCAAAGCCTTTTACATTATTGATCCATTATTCATTCACCCTCACCTTCCCAGTCTGGCGGTGGTTAATTACTTTTGTAGCCACAGCTGCCCTGGGACAGGCTGACGGAAGGGTGGCTGCCCCTCAGACCACCACCAACCATTCATACGCATTCATACACCACTGTGAGTGACGTTGGAGGCAAGGTGGGTGAAGTGTCTTGGCCAAGGACACAGTGGCACATGACTAGGACAGAGATGGATTTGATCTGCCAACCCTTCTCCTATTGGACGACCCGCTCTACGCCCCATGGCAAATCAAATGGCACCTTTGTTTTGTTTGACAGGTCTTGGTTCGTTGGTTCCAAGGTATGGCCTACTCATGGCTCAGGTTCCCATTCCTTCATACAAAAAGAAAACTGATGCTTATTAAAATACCAAAAGTTTATTTATTATGCAGGGACTATGGCAACAGGCATGGAGGTAAAGGTGAATGCAGCAAAACAACCAGACCATCTGGATGGTTCGTTTGTTTTTGAGCAAAACTAAGACATTTACCGCTCAAATCAGACCATATGCTTTCTTTTCCACCTTTTGTTGTACAGTCAGTAAAATATCTATAGCTTTTGTGTTGTTGGGTGGTGTCCCATCAGGCTATAGGAGACTGTCAGCCAAAAGTCAGGCATGAAGGTTGACATATCATGAGTGTTCTAAGTAGATTTAACTTCTTACAGGTTCATTAAAAAAGGTTGAAATGATTAATTCATATTCAGAATGTAGTCCTCAGTTGTCTTTACTTATTTTTAATGCATTGCTTTGTCATCATTCACCTTGTGATGATATCCCCAGTACCTGAGAATCAACTTAAAAGGTTAAAATGGTTTGTCATGAAAACAAGACAACTCCTTGGTTTATTTCTAATTGATTGAATCTTTTCCTGCCCACAGTGGCCCTCCAACCCAACAGGCAGAAGAACCAAGACGGGTCAACGGCCAGGAGGTCCGCTTCTTTACCCCGGTGAGACGCTCCGTTCGCATTGAGCGAGCCTCGCTTCAATACCCTGCGTCCCTCCAGGATCACGATGTCTGCGTTGCCTCCTACAATGACCTGATCACTGAAGACGATGGAGAGACAGAGGTCGAAGCCAGTCCATCCGTCACCAACACACCCATGTACATTTACAGAGAGAACGAGGCACTTAAGGACAAAGTGTGTGTTCAGTTACTTTGTGATGAAGTGTGAGGCGCTAGTGTGCCATTTTCCGCATTTGAGAAGTATGTTCAGTATTTGTTATTGTTTACATGAACAAATGCTGTCAGGACAGAATGTGGTTGGTGTAGTTAAAAGGAAAACTGATGTTATTTCCTCTTCTACTTTCTCTAAAAAGGTAGATCCTGACATTCTAGCAATTTTTAAAGACTTACTTTTTTACTCTAATGAGGACGACTCAGAAAATGAGATTTACTCTTTTGTTCCCTGGTTTTTTTTATCCAGTAAACAGTGCTGTGTAAATATAAATCTGAATAAATGGTCTACTTTGTTCGAGTTTATTTTGCCTGTGAACTCCTTAAATGTACACGCTGCACTTTGAACTTTGCATATATGCTTTTTTAATCCCTCACTCGTAGACTGGACAGATATAACCTGACACTGGAAGATCTGTTTGTTTTTTTGTTTATGATGATGATGATGATGGACACCTCTCAAAGTTTGTACTGCCAGCTTTAGTACTCACTCAAGATTTCTTGCTCACATCTAAGTTTTTTGATAGGCTTTTGACACTGTTTTTTTTATGTGGCTAATAGACTCCAGTGTGACCTGGTCGAGGTCCAAACTGAGACACAGGCACGAAATCAGTCTCCAGATCATTCCATTCCCTAAAAGTAGTAATTCACATTGAAATTACTCCACTACAAGTAAACTTTGCAAGCTCAAACCCTTAAATGAAAAACATATTTGTATTAAAAAGTAGTCACTGAGCAGTAAATGTTAGTTTTTCTATTTTAAATGATGTTCAGGGATGATTTCATCACTGGTTCAGCTGATTTAAATTAAAGCTACAGTATTGGAATGACTCCCACAGATTGCAGAAGATCAAATCAGTATCTGATTAAAGAACCACATGTACAGTTGACGCAGACTTGAACTACATGAAGAAGTAAACAGGTCTGAACCACATGAGTAAAAATAAAAGATCAGATCTGGGCCACTTTAACTGACTAACTGAATAATACCTGCCAGAGGAGGGAAAGGAAAGCAGCTCTGAAGACGAACAAGTCAGAACATGGCAGTGGAGTTATAAAAGTGTTACACCTGTATGGAGGTAACACCATGCAGTCATTTTTGTGTGTTTTAAGGAAAGGCACACACCACCATTATGATAAGTTATAGCACTTGTGAGTAGAGCTGCTTAGAAATGGGAATGTGCTGGAAGTTGGTAAATCATTGTCACTGTCACCTCACCCATATCCTCGAGGGCCTTTCTTGCTTCACTGAGAGACAGGGTTCTTAAAAAGTCTTGAATTTACATATCTGCATTTAATACCTTAAAAAGGTCTTTAAAAGGTATTAAATTTAATATGGTAGGTCTTAAGTTATGTTGCCATGAACTTGTTCGCTGTACTGTGTTTAAATGTCCGAAGCTGCAAAGAAAGTAATGTTAGTCAGCTCAGTTCCACCCGTTCAAACCTGACAATTTACACTGAAATTAGGAACCAATTTTTGCTAACTTTGCAGCATACGGTGACAAATGATCACAGAACATTCAGCCCAACACATGAGCAGCCGTCACCCCAGAAAGGTGGCTTTGGGAACTTTAAGAGACGGCTTGCAAGTGAAAAGTAAGCATGGGGAAGATCAAATTTAATAATGCCTGGCCGATATGAGTGGAGGGGAAAGGCTGTGAAATGGGTATTAAATTTCGTTCTAAGTACTATTAAAAAGGTCTTAAAACGTCTTAAATTTAACTTGTAGGAATCCTGGAGAGAAATCCTGACCCAATGTTAACACTCCTACTGTGGGGAACTGCGAAAATGAAGTTGCACTGACAACCGTAATTATTTTTTTGACATTTTCCTGTGTTCATACACCCATTCTTGAGTAATTACTTTTCTTTTTTTTTTACTTTGATACAGTTATTACAGCCTCAGTTTAATTATTCACTGAAATATGAAAGTAATTACCAATAGGCAACAAGCAGTGTTTAAAGTAACTTCAACTAGTATTTTTTCCATGCTTACAAGGTGTAATATTGTTTATACAGTATGTTTTAATGTGTGTCTGTGTAGTTATCTTTTCTTGACATTCTTGACATCTTGACAAATTCTGCACAGTCACATGTTGCACGAGATTTAGTGATCATTTGACTCACCTGTATGTCTGGGAACAGCCTAAAGACAACTTGACAGGTTTTATCCTGATAAAGATCATGGCTGAAAGGCATCCTTTCATTGTGACTCAAACAGGAGATATGCCACCTGACTTTGACGCAGTGTCGTAAGCTGAAAAGCACCAGTGACACTGCTTTTTACACATACACCCAAGCAAATGATTCTTTTTGTGAATTGCTTAAAATATTGAATATACATATTAACATTGTTCTTGATCGACGTCTGCCTGCACACACTGTAAAAAATACGATCACATGGTTACTGTGGTAACAAAGTGATTGAGAAGATGAAAAATCCAAAACATCTAGGTACATAAGTTAACCAGTAAAGACCCAAACATCCACCACCGACCAAAAGCTTCTACTGATACAAACTGTTACCTGTTGATCCACTAATCCTATCAATACATGTAAATAATTAGTGCAAAATGCAATTTGTCATCTTTTCGTGGTCATCAGATAATGATGATCAGAGTCTCCGCAGTGAACGTGAAAACACTGTTATCTTCTCAACATTGATTCACCAGTAAAACCCATGGAGTTGGATCAGTCGGACAGTAGATGGAGACATTGGGTTTGTGGTCAATTAATAATAGATTTTACCGAAAAAGTCACTTTTCCTTTAGTTTTTGATGTAATAACCCTCAATTGTAATCTGAGCTTTAATGAACATCTACATGATCAGTAAATTAAATACAGCAAAATACGGTACTTGACTTTCACTGAAAAGTCACAAAATACAGAAGATAATATAATAAATGGTTAATATAGAGAAAATTTCATTTGGGATCCACCATAAAAGTAGCACTGGGTCTTTATGGGTTAATTAATGAGCCTCAAAATGTTTTACATTTAGTAAATATTTCACAAAAATGTATGCCCCGAGTGTCCGTATGTTTTGGACACTCGGGTAAAGAGAGGTGCAGAGCTGTCAACCGACCACTACCTGGTGGTGAGTTGGATCAGGTGGCAGGGGAAGCTGCCGCGCAG
>JAPQRQ010000028.1:1272260-1290205 GCA_037367365.1 Apogon talboti
ACTGTGCAAATGGCATTTCATGTGGCTGTAGTTTCTACATGCCATATGACAATAAAGAAACCTTGATTCCTTGATTCTTCTTTAGTGGTTGGAACTGACAGATATAATCCCTCTCTGGTCTCCTTCCAGTTGGATAAAACCCCAAACACCTCCCCGGAGGGGCATCCACAGAGCCAAAAGGCTAAATATTTACAAATTGTCCCTGAAGACACATAAAACATTTGTTCATCTGTCTTGATGTGTTCGGTAATGGTGCATGTGTGCCTGTTCAGACACCGACATGGCATTACCTCAAGCATAATAAAGACAGAGCAAGATGAAAATGACATAAAAAGACAGAAATGATGTCATAGGATGAACGTTTTTAAAGAGGAACAAGCCTAAATAGACAATAAACAGAGAAAAAGCATCACACTGTTGCACATTTATTCTTATTGTGATGTTATATTATTCATTATATGGTTTATTATGTTTAATGTAAAGTCAGCACTTAGACCAATGTGAATATTTCCTTTCTTTCTAATGTTTTTTCATATTTACAAGTGTTTGCGTCAGTAACTTGAGGTCAGATACTGATATAAATAACAATACAATTATTCAGTGTTACTCTGAGTGTAGTCTAACTCTCAATGGTGTGTGTGTGTGTGTGTTTACCCAGAGGTGACAGAGGTACAGTTACAGCCAGACAAGAGACAGGAAATAAAATTTAACTCTATTATTACCTCCTCACTCCGATTCAGACAATATTGAATGAAATTCCCTGAATGACCGTGTGGAGGAGTGGACACGAACAGAAACTGAAACAAAATAGGATATAAATGGCAGAAGCAGTCACTTCCTTTGCCACTGCAGGTGTTGAGAGGAAGAGCGAGCATCCTATAATCCAGTCCATCTCTAATAATAAGAGATAACTAGACTTCAGACATGGATCTGTGGGTTGACGCCAAGGTCTTCATCTGCATCCTCTTTGTGACCTCCTTCTGCACAGGTGAGTTTTCCTAAACACTATTCCTCGCTTAGAGTACATCTTACAATATATAGTCTTGTTTTTCCCAGGAAGTGAGGATTTAGGAAGACAGCTGACAAAAGAGGAGATGCTGTATTTGAGGCCTGTATCACATTGTAAATCACATGTAAAAAAATTCATTTACAGTTGAAAAATGGCTGTTTGACATTACAACACAGATTTTGATTAAAACAAACAAAAAAGCACAAGCTGCAGGAGTTAAATATATAAATTTAAGATTTCACATATTCATCTTTTACACTTAAAAAAAGGACCTAAAATAGAAATAATAGAATAATAATAGAATGAAATAAATGAATGAATATGTTAATGACAAAAACTGATGCAGAGGAGGAAACTTTATCCGTGTACTTGGTTTCACATAGTCTGATACAAAGAATTATGTTTTGTTTTGGGGGTTTTTTCAGTTCAAACCAGCTTTCTCTTTATGTTTTCCTGCTAGAAAACCTCAACTGATGAGCAGATGATGAGTAGAATATGACCACTCCCATATTTCACAGACACAGTCCATAAACAACACAATCATGGGCTTAGCAGTAGATTTAACATATTATTTTTTCTAATTAGCAGTGGCTTCTTATACTATTTTTCCATATCAGTTATGTATGAAACACTTTCAGTTCTTTATAGACACACCCTCTTTAAGGTGTTGTATTATGTAGGTCAAAGGACTTACAGGTTCACTGTTCACATACAATGTCATTCATTGGTAGTAGAAACTCTTAATGAAGTAAAGCCGTTTGATGTTGTATTTTACATAGAATGGTATGGGGCGCCTGTGGGGGGGGGGTTGCTCTTGTAAATCATTGTTTGTTTACGGGCTTCCAGAAGCACTTTGCTTGTTTACAGACTCTTCTGTTGTCTTCCTGTCTTCCAGGGACAGATGCACAGATGCCTGTTGACTGCTGCTTGGAGGTCAAAAACAAGGAAGTTGAAAAAGCTCCTTTTGTGCATTACCAGCTCCAGACCAGTGGCCACGGCTGTGCAATCGATGCAGTGGTGTAAGTTCACCTCATGTGGGTAGTGGGATGAAATTAATCTAAAGATGGGATCAGGTATAACAGAGCCCTTTTTCCACCACAGGAACTTTACTATGAGCTTTAACTTTACCAGAGAATTTGGAAAACCTCGGTGCAATTCCACTGAAATTACCCAATAAAAAAAGTTCCCAGTCGGGGGGTGGGACTTCCCTGGAATTCTTGGGGGCGGGTCTGTGTGCTGAACAATGCTAATTGATGGAGCACACTTGCAGCGTTTCACATTTACGTTCACTCTCCATGTTTAAGCCAGTGGAGACTAGACTAGACTAGATTCACTTTGTTTGTAATTTGCTCATTTGGAAAATGGAGCAAAAGAAGAGAAGCTACAACAAGTGGCCAAAGAAGTGAAGCGTACAAAGAAGCATATTTGTCTCGCTCCTACTATCACCTCTGTCTTTTTTAAGAGTATTTGCCAGACACGCTCAACAGAAATCCAGCAAGACCAACTTGAACACATTTCCCTGAATTTTCCGGTGCAGTGAAACCACAGTCCCAGAATAAATACTTGGTAATAAATGTTCCTGGGAATGTTGGTGGAAAAGGGGCGAAGCCGTGCGATTGTCTGCAAGTTCTCATATCAACATGTGCACACACAGTCTGACCTGCGTCCTCTGGTTCTCCACAGCCTCATAACCAAACAACAGAGGACCCTCTGTGTGCCTCACAATGAACCATGGGTGAAAAACATAGTGAACCATGTGAATAACCTGAGGAAATTCTGCAAGAAACGCAACTACAAGGTATATTTTATTTTAAAAAGGCCCGGTGTTAAATGATTTTGTTGTATTATAAATGAGTATGAGGCATATCGACAGCCAGAGCATTTCAGAAGTGACGTAAAAAGCACAGGTGTGACGACATGAATAATGTTACATTCATTCAATTATTTGCCTCTTTTTCTGAATATCCTTCTATCAACAGCCCAGGGTTTGCCATCAAGTGAAGGAGTAAAAGCCGAGAGGATGTCTGACTGGAGACGGAAGGATCAAACCACTGAATAAACACATTCAATTGAAAAACTTTTTCTATTTTTGTTCGATTTGTAATTGTTTGATGTGCTAGCATTATAAGGCAATGATTATGGAAGAAAAGTGAACAAATGTGAATTTGTCAGAAACTGAGCATGTAACTGTGAAAAAGAGGCAGCACTATTTCCTTTTTATAAATTGAAGCATTCATTTTGCAAAATAAAACAGATTTTTCTAAACCCATGGGTATTGTTTTCATGACAGAAGTCTATTACAGGTTAATGGATAATACCAGACATGAATGGTTCCAGTTATTTCACTATGGACAGAATCCTCAGCCTTAAAAAATGCCCAGTACTTTATGCATAAATCTATATTGAACTTACAAACTTGAATAAAACATCTGACCTGGCAGTATGATTGTACACATCAGAAGATTCTGACCTTTACCAGATGTTATCATACAATATCCCTGTTAGCATAACTTAGCTACATTAACTAATATTCACATAAATTCATTATGAACTATAGGTTATGGGCTGTCAGTTAGTGAGACTGATACGCTGAAATCAAATACAGTTGTATGTTGTATTTAGGGTGACCAGATCCTAACTCACTAGACGAGGGACAAACTTCATATATTTTATTTAAATGCAAGTTTGCTCCCATAAGAAAACATAGTGGCAGGAAGCATTCATGCTTACTGTTAATAACAGTGCGGGAGAGCATCACAATTCGCGGGACGTGTAAAGAATAATAAAAATGCGGGACTGTCCCACACAAAGAGGGACATCTGGTCACCCCAGCTGTATTTGGCCATAGACAGAGAGGACTGATTCCCTGTTTAATTTTTCCAAAGGAGAGCAGTGCCACCTAGTGGATGAAGTATATCCTGACTAGTCTAAGAAGAATATACAGATGCAGTCCAGTCAGTGGGAGGCTGTGCATTTGGCCTTCAGTGGAGACTTACTCGACTTAATACACCTCTTAATACCACCACTATGAAGACACAATTACAGGAACCATCGATACTATACCAAAAAAAAAGCAAAATAACAGGGAGAGAGAGGGAGAGAGAGAGAGAGAGAGAGAGAGAGAGAGAGAGAGAGAGTTCCTGTATTGAGGGTGAATACCATTATTACTAAACCCAGTTAAGACTATGAGTGTAAGAAAATATCAGTTCCACGACATGTCGCAATATTTCATTTCACCATACTGTATCGATATTAAAAAGTACTGTATCAATATTTTTAGGTATTTATTCAAATGCAGACATAGCGGAGGTTTATTTTTGTTTTTTTGTTTATCTTTTTAGTTTATATATTGTTTGGGGGAATCCTGAAAGCTCTTTTAATTCTATATTCACATGGGTATTTTGCTCTTTTTAATTCTATATTCACATGGGTGTTTTGCTCTTTTTAATTCTATATTCACATGGGTGTTTTGATATGTTGTTTGTATTCGACAAAAGTAGCATTGTGATATTGCAGGTCATACATGTAGTTTTATGAAATTGATAACACTGTTTTGTTAAATAATGGTTATTTCAAGCATCCTAAAAGCACTTTTTAATGACTGAAAGAGGCAGATGTTAGTTCTCCAGGAAATAATCTTTAAAAAAAATCAAAACAAACAAACAAAAAAAATCGGCTTGTTTACAGTATCGTGATCCTAGTATTGTGATTTGTATAGCCAGATTCTTGCAACCACAACTGTACCATGTACAGGATCTGGATTAGTTCAGAATCAATATTTATCTAATAACAACACAAAAACATAAAAAATGTAAACAAAAAACATCATAGCCTACTCACCAGAGATGCTCATTATTTATATACAAAATCCAACCTCTTTTCTTTGTGCAGGAAAACTTCAATGTCTCTGTCATAGAGGTGATCTGTGAGTTTCAGTTCTATCAATCAGACTTTTTTATGTCCTTGAAGGCCAAGGCTCAGAGTCTCATCTGTCCAATCATATTCCTGACATAAGTTTCTATTCTCTTAAGGACAGAGAATGTCCACTTCACCAGCTAACTATAGCATCGGGGTTGGCGACCTCTCCTCACGATTTCCGGCTTTTCTGGAAAAGTCCACCTTGAAAATGAATTTTTAAAGCGAAACTGTGTAACATTTTTACTTTAATTAAACAGCTTTAATGTAAGTGTGATGGTTACATGGCTTGTTAAGGAGAGAATACAAGCTCTCCCCGTCCCCACTAGGGTCTCTGGGGCCGAATATGGCACTTGCAACTTCTGCAGTACCATCCCGGTGGCCTAGCTGTCGCGAGAGGGCACGGTTTACGGCACTACGTCACAAACACGCCTCCAGCCAGGCTCGCTGTAAACATGAAGTAGCTCAACAGATGCAGACTTGGCGTTGTTGCTGTTGCACTTGTACTGTTGAGATACATTCCCTACACCTTACGTATTTCAGTATATTTGTGCGCCTTTGATGATTGCTATTGGTTGTAACGGTGTTTACTTGTTTATGAACTCATTTATGAACCATGCCCCGATACTTGCTAGCTAGCGGAGATGTTAGCATACTCACTAGTAGCCTAATAACTATTGTCACATAGGTGTATGTTTGTTTAGATTACTAGATCACCCTTTGTCTGCCTCAGGAGTGCATTTTTATTACTAGCCACAGAATTTTGTCAGTTGAGTCTAGTTTTTGGGAGATGTATGTAGTTAATTATATGACCAATGTCTAATTTGTGTAGTCTGAATAGTGACTGGCATAACAACTAGCCTTGATGTTAGATCTTACCTGGTGTTGTATGATACTTGTCCCTTGTACAGGTGAAGGTCTAGATGATAATTGTTGTTATAGATGTTAGCCCTGAGATGATAGCGTGCTAATCACTGACGGGGCTGAAAAGAATCAACTCTAACACTAAACACTCGACTAAAACTCAGTTTCTCAAAACAAAATTATACACACACACACTTCATAATGCACTCCAAAGTGACTATAAAAGTCTCAATAAAATATTTACAAACCACAAAAAGTTGGTTCTGGTTTGTTAAAAAACAGAAAAAATGACACAGGAGACACATGGGTTTGTGATCACATGAGCACTTTGTTATTTAACATCCATAGTATTTGATAATCTCATACCTATACATCATAAAGCCTGGACACAGAGAGAAGAGCAGTGTCACTAAAGCTGAAGGTATTTACAGGCAGGAGGCAGCAGAGAGAAAACGTCCAGTTTTTATTTGATCACTTCAATGCACAAAAATGTTCAGCCAAATCCAAAGTGAACCCTTGCCTCTTTGCCCTGAGCCTCCTTCCATCTGCTTTTAACACTAATATGTGTTTTTACCATCTGTTCCAATGAGCGTGAACAGGATGTCAATGAACAGCAGATCATCTGGAGGACTGATGCACTCATCACATCTTCCACTAAAACAGGCAACTTCCATTGACCAGATTCACATGGTGGCCATTCCTACTCACTGTAGGACAGTCAAGTACAGTTACTGTTAGACAAAAACTAATATTAGCATTTAAGTACTTCCAATTATACAAATTAGGCGATGACGTTATTTATAAACTTCTAGAGACTTTTAGGACAAACAATAGACACTCTTTAAACCGTATCACCTGCACATTTGCACATTCGTTGTTCATGCACTTACAACTGTAATGTAAGCTACAAAGTGAATGAGTGCTAACATTAGCTTTTGTTCAACATCATTCACTTCGTGATAACTATTGAATGTGTTGCTGTAGTTTGACATATGATGATCCCGTATTCCTTTGGTTTTTACTATCCAGTGGTGAACATTGTCAGACTTCCTGTATTTAAACAACCTGCACATAGAAGTATAACATGATGTTTTTGTTAGCAGTAACTACCCACATGAGCTAAAATGGCCATCATGTTAATATGTCTTTTTTATGCTCAAACTAAAACTTATACTTGCTTTGACAGCATTTAAAATTAAATGAAATTAGTTAATAAATCAGTGATAACATTCATTTGTATGTCTATTACAGAAATTAACCATTCAAGGATTTAAATATATTTACATTTCAATGAGGATAGAATATTACGTTTTCATGAAATTCAATGTTAAATATAATATACAAAACTAAATCTGTACATTAATGCACAAGAAGAAAAATAAAATGGTAATATTATGTCTAAAAGTAATCCTTCATTAAATAAATGTACATTTTAGTTGTGTATTAGTTGGACTGGGCAACACATATCCAGGTACATACGATACAGTCAGAATTTGAGCTTTTTTGTCTTTACTTTGTACTTAAGGCCACATTTCCACTTGGACTTGCATATACCTATACCTGGCTTGTATAGTACTAATAGACTGCCCACACGGCTACCATCACAAAATGTATTTATCTTCTAACATTAAAAAATTACCTTCATTTCTGCACAATACTTTCCTTTTGGCTCAAGAAAAATCTGTACATGGGCAACTGTGTTCTTAGACACGTCAGTATTTACAAAATATAATGTCAAGACAAATATCAGGTCATAAGCCATGAAGTGTCCAACAGGGCTCATCTCCCTTTTTTTCCCTAAAGCAGTTTAAGGCATAAATGACATCTTTAACCGCTGTTGAAATGCAACACACTGAAATATTAGGCAACGATTATGTCAGTTATGAATTTCTAGAACTCATTCAACAAGACCTCCACAGCTAAACTTTGCTTTCATTGGACATCCTTCATTTTCTGTTTGTTTAGATGCTTCTCCTGACCGGTAACTAATGGAGCTGGTCAATAAATAAGTTATATATGCATGTATAGTATGTACCAACAGTCTAAATACACAGCAGAAACTGTAAAGCCACTCATTTCAGGTGGTGGTGGTGGTGGTGGTGGGGGGGGGGTTGATGTGTAGGATGGTGGATAATTCTTGTACATGTACTTAACCCATAAAGATCCAGTGCTACTTTTGTGGCAGTTCCCAAATAATTTTTTCTCTACATTTAAGCTTTGTTAAGTGATTTATCAACATTAATTGTAATATTATCCTGCTTATTTTGTGTTTTTTCCCAATGTAATTCATGTGTTTTTCTATATTTAATTTACTGATCATGTAGATGTTCATAGAAGTTCAGATTAAAGTTAAGGGTTATTATATCACAAACAGAGAAAACTGAAGAAAAAGTGACTTTTTCAGCAAAGTTATCATAACTGAACATAAAAACAAGTGTGTCCATCCACTGTCATTGATCCAACTCCATGGGTTTTACTGTTAGATCAATGTTGTAGAAGATGATAGTGTTTCCACAGCAACTACGGAGTCTCTGAACGTCCAAATGGGTCACATCTGATGACCATGAAAAGATGACAAACTGTATTTAAAATCAGTTATTTACATGTATTGATATAATTAGTGGATCAACAGGTATTAAACAGTTTAGATCAGTAGATGATTTTTTGGGTCTTTATGGGTTAAACCATGAATTTCTCAAAAAGAAGGTGGAGTAAAAGGCAATTCTGCATTATGTCTCTGCGCCCACAGAAAAAGATCAATCTGTGGGGCTCCTCCCGGGTTATCAATGGGCAAAGGTGGGGTTCACCCTGGACATGTCGCCAGTTCATTGCAGAGCTGACATACACATAGAGACGAACAACCATTCAGACTCACATTCACACCTATGGGTGATTTAGACTGACAGTTAACCTATTATTAAATGTATGGTTTTGGACGGTGGGAGGAAGTCTGAGAACCCAGAGAGAACCCACGCAAACACAGGGAGAACATGCAAACTCATCAAACCTGGGACCTTCTCGCTGTGAGGTGACGTCGTGTCGAACTAACAGTACCAGTGTAATGGGTTCAGACTAACTGGTTTGTGTACTAATGGGTACTAACAGAAGTGATGGATCTGCTCTGTTTTGACAGGGAGCCTTGCAGCAGGAAATGCTTAAAGTACGGTTGAATGGGTAAGAAAGATGACACGTCATGTTCTGTCCCTCTTCTTTTTTGTATGACTTTAAGACTAATCATGATGACTGTCTAAAATGTTGTTGGTGTGATGTTAATATGACTATGAACAGGCGTCGTCTCTGATGACTTATACCGGCTCAATCACACCTCTACTCTGGACCCGGACAAGATCAACAGGTCACTTTTTAGTTTTTTTTGCCCTAAATCTTACAATAAAGCAAGGTTTCTACAAGAATGAGATCAAAGAGCGATAAAAAAGCAACTGGACATTAAACCCGCCTGACTTTTCATTGGACAATATGTGTTTCCAGTGTGGCACAGCAAGGTGAAAGTATAGATAGTACAACCAACAAAGTACAGCTAGGCATGGTTTTTTCTGATAGAGTGAAGTGGAGTGTGAGGAAACTCTCCTCATGCCCTATGCAGTATATAGAAGGGACTGTCACATAGTTATACTATCACAGAGAACAAAGCGCCACCCTACTGTGTGTTGGAAAGCCGTTGGGTTTGGTTCTTGTCTGGTCTTTTAGATGTATACATGCACACTTGTCCAAATGTAGATGTCAGTTTGTGTTCAAGCCTGCATGCTTCCCTTGCACATGTCTGAACATGTTTTGTCTTTACATGTTCCTTCATGTTTTATATGTACAATGTTTATTTTTTTAAGAAGTATCCCAAATGTACAGTTTTCCCCCTTAAACCAAAACCAGCCTGCAGTAGGTGCGTGGGAGACGCTCGCCTCCATCTTCTTTATGATTTCCTCCAGGGACAGTTATGGCTGAGTACTGCCCATCTTAACTGTCCTCGGTGCAGTTAAGGGTGACGTATATGATGGGCACCAAACCCTGACACGAGTCCAGAGCGCAGAGCAACCAGTCTGGGTCGGCCTTGCTCAAGACCTGCAGGATGTCACCTTTGTTGAAGCTCAGCTGCCCTGGTTCAGTGGCGATGTGATGACACAAAGCTCGCACTTCACTGAGGAAAAACAGAATGACAAAATAAAGTTAGCAGACCCGATATGATTTATCAGTAACTCACCGTTTCAGAAAGCCAACAGTTTCCTGTTACAGCTTCAGTGACTCTTAGTTCAGCTGCTTCCAAGAGTGACCACTGTCTAGTCCTACACTAAAAACCCTACCAAGTCCAATCAACATTTCAGAACAGGTGACGATATCAAAACAGTGCATGAAGCCTGTGAGTCTGACACCAGAGCTGAACTTAAAGTCCGCTGTGTACAATGTGAACAGGATGGGAGCCGAAACAGTGCCCTGTGGAGCACCAGTGTCGCTCATTACTGTTCCTGATACACAGTTCCCCAGCCTAACAAATTGTGGTCTTCTTGTCAGGTAGTCTGTAGGCCAGAAAACTGGAACTGGAATTTTATAAGGTGTTGCATAAACAGTGTTGGGGTTTGCAGGAAAGAGGAAATTTGGGGGTAATGGACTTGTAGTCAAGCAAAACAAACTAATACGAAGGATTTACTGAACTGTGATAGACATTTATAACGTGACATTTTACAGACCAGATTATTCACTGATTAACTGACCAGCAGCAGTTCACTGGTAATTATTAGTGAGAAATCATGAAATCATTTGATTACACGGTCACTGTTGTACATAGACTTACATATATAAGACTTACCATGAACATGTTTCTTTGACTTGTGTTGTTTTGGCTGTTGGAGGTGTGGGTACGACCGGAGGCTCTGACTTCTTCTCACTTCCTGCTCCGATAGTTTGAGCTACAAGATCAAAAACTGACCCATCCAGACCGAGCCAGCCTGAAGGTGGCCTGAAACATGAACAGAAAAATGCAAAAAGAAGACAAAAAATGTGTTGTTACCGGTGTTTGATGTGGCACACAGCATTTGCTTCACTTCAAATGGTACACAGCTACCTAAAGAGTACTATAAACAGTTAACGAGTTAAGAGGTAGAACATAGAGTAAGTAGTAATCAGTTGTATTTGCTGTGCTAGAGAATGTTAGCATCTTCCCTTGTTGATCAAATTAAAACTCCCTTGGTAGATCTCAAATGCATATTATTGTAGTCCTTTATGTTAACTTTCTGATAATGATGCAGAGACCATTATTACATGACTATGCTATTATTTCTTTGGGAAGATGTATCACATATCAAAAGGTTAGTTCTTTCATCTTTAAGATTACCTGCTCTTTGGAACTTTCCCTCTCTGTTCAGCTCCCTCCCCCTTTGGCAGAGAGCCAACGCTGGATCCAAAGAGTCTGCTCCATCGCAGACTTTGTCCCTGTGAGGGGCTTTCCTCTTGGGCCGCAGCCCGTGCCCTGGTCCCCGTAGCCTCTGGAGATTTAGTGTCTTTTTCCTGGTTGAGTACAGACTCTGGTGGGCTACCCATCCATGAGGGCCTCCCCCTGGATCCTGATTCCCCACTGGAGCTACAACAACTTTGTCTATTTTGGGACTCCTCCCCTTCTTGGCTTGACTCCGCCCCTTCCACCACACCTTCTCTGGTAGGTGGCAGGTGGCCTTGTCGTTTATCCGACGACTTCTTCTTCTTTTCTGTCTTAACAAACTTCGAACCCTCCGTTGACTGGTTGATGTAGACCTGAGACGACTGCATGAGCTGGTACCACCAGCCAGCTTGTCTTTCTTGTCGTTGACGCCCATCATTTGTCAGATCCCAGTCTCTGTCCTTCCTTCTGGAATTCTCCAGTCCATCCTCACACTCCTCTTGCCTGTCTTGTCCTACTCCCTTCACCCTCTGCCCACCCATCCATGCTCTTTCTTTCCAAAGTGTGGAAAACTCTTCTTCCATCATGGTCTGTCTGCTAACAGGTCCAGCTGACATGCTCTCAGTAACTCTGCTGTCTGTCCTCAGTTTTAATTTGACATCCCCTTTCAATGTGACTCCTTCCAACCTCGGCCACGTTCCCTCTCGTCTGAGACTTGGCTTCTCTCTCTTGAAATCACCATTTGAGTCTCTAACCATTTCGCTCACGGTGGTGCTCCAGCCCCTCATGAGCTGGAAAGTGGAGCGAGTCGACTGGTCCACGCTCTGGCCTGCAGAGCAAAGCTGCTCCTTGTGACGTAGATGCTCCTGGCCCTTCTGGAGGAGATGAGGTTCAAAGAGGAGGTCCAGGTCAAAGGGCAGGAGGGACAACGGCTGCAGCAGAAGGAGGAGCTCCTCAAACAGAGGCTGACATGGACCGTGAGACAGAGGGAGGAAACCCCATGGGTTGTAGTGTGCCCCGATGATATCTGACAAAAGAGACAGAACAGACACAAATATTAGCACTAGTGCTTCTTGCAGAGAGCATTAACCCTGATTTAAGGGTCTGGGTTTCTACTTACCTTCATGTATGTAGAGGTGATTAAACCAGAACTCCAGAGATTTAAGGCTGAAACACCAAACAAATCAGATTTAAAGACTATGGCAGAAGAAATGCAACAGAAGTGTCCTGCAGCAGAATTGACCCTCTGATCTGGGACAGTCACAAACACACGTTTAACCGACTTGGAAATAACAGGAATAACCATTTTACCTTTTTCTGTACATTTTAAGACAAGTCTCATAACTGTTAATACAGGTAATAATACACCTTATCAAAAAATTTGGCCCATAACGCCTGAATTTATGTAAGTAAATTGAAAAATAAATGATTTGTGTTTTTGTTTTCAAGCAGATGCTAAATTAAGTGGAGACTGTTAATTTGACTATAGCACATAATAGAAAGAAATTTGGGGATAATGCAAATTTGCAACAACAGGCAGAAAATAACAAAGCGAGGAGATGGTTCCACTGATGCCACTAGATTATTCTCAGCGTCCTGACTATATTTGTATGGAATAAGACCAAACTGCCATTGAGGGAATACATACGGTAACTCAGCTGATTCATAATAGAAACGGTTTGATGCAAATTTGCGGCAGTCGATGTTAAGGGGTTAAGTCTGCCTTTTGGCCTCTGTCATCAACATTATACAGAACACATGTGGCATAAATTAAGGAAATACATGTAGACATGACAGGTACTGATAAATAAACAATGACCTCCATCCCCACAGTGGTGCTGTGTTCATGCCAGTGGAGGCTTATGGAAATATGGTCCGTCAAACAAGGTGTGATTAAACCATGGCAAAAAAGAAACACTTTCCAATCGAAAAGCTTTTTGAACTGTCATGCAGACAACTGAGGTTAAAGTCCAGATGAAAACTGATTTGTAGACACTGAGCCCGTTTACATTCAAACTAATACTCTGCTTATTCTGGATTTTTTAGATTAATCAAGTGACCATGAGTATGAGAAATCAGATTAACAGTATTAGGAATCAGATTTATTCCTAATACTCAGACGTTTTCCTGCATGTATACAGGTTAATCTGATTCATTTTGTTATTTTACATCTGCACATGTGGGAAAACAACTAGATTGTCGAAAACAGAATAGACATAGTCAAACGTGAGCGAAAGACAGTAACATGAAGTTTGATTCGACTATCACTACGTCTAAACCAAGGTTTTTTGATTGCATTTGATGGTATTTCTGGAGTGAATGTAAACGTGTCAGACCTGATTATTACAATTATCTGATTATTCCAAGTCAAAGCTCAAATGCTGGAAATAGTGATGACATAAATCATTCTTGTAGACGTTTATAAAAGTGACTCACTTGAGGAGGCCAAAGATGAAGGCGTTGAGTCTCATGCTGTGGCTGGTGAGTTCTGAGAACTGACTGACCTTTGAAAACAGACTGTGCAGAACACGAGTGGACGGGCCTGAAGAACAAACACACAACAAAGGATGAACCTACAGTGAAACACAGCAGATATAACTTTGGCTCAGGTGCTGTGGAAAAAGGGTACAATTTGGATTATTTCTGCTGTTAATAATATTTTTAAGGGTTGAAGTATGAAGCTGGTGAAATGATAAACTGCAGCCAGGGGTTTATAACTCCCCTCACTCACTAACTCACTGCTGTGTCTTTCTGGTTGACCTAATTTGCATATTTACATCTGGTCAGAAAGTAGAAAATATACTTTAATACAATGTTAAATGCAGATTAGTAACAGGTTGGATTAAATGGAAAAATAATATTTATGCAGCCATCAATAATGTAAAGCAGCTCATGGACTTTATGGAGTCGTGGATGAAAAGAAAGTATGATCAAGAAAAGTGTCAATAGTGAAATGTTCCCCTGTAGCCCGCCCAAACCCCCCCCGTCCAGTCCACAGCAGTGTACCCACCCAGCTGAGTGGACGCCTCCACCAGGCTCCAGGGCTGACAGCGGCGCTGTCCGATAATCAGGTCCAGGACGTAGGCCTTCAGCCCATCCTGCAGCACCTCATGGAGGGCGGGGCACAGGTACTTCAGGATGAGATGACCCACATTGGGACTGACCCAGCTGTTCCCCAGCTTGGCCTTAAAGGACGCAGAGAAAAGGGAAGGAATAACAGAAATGAGTGACAGGTGACACAGCAAAAAAAAAAAAAAGTATCAAGTATCAGGTTTGTCAAATATACCACGGCATCATGCAAAACACTCAAGAAAACATGTTAAAATCAAAAAAGGTGTCATGTACTGTATCTTAAATAAATCAAAACAAAACCAAAAATTTCAGGCGTCACGTCAAAGAATCAACCTTTAAAGATAAATCACAAATAACAAGTTAGATTTGTTTAAATGTCATTTGCACTGCATTCTGATTCAGCCCCATAAGTCAAAATATGTGGAGATAATGTCTACTGTATCCAAAACTTATTTCTAACCTATGAGTAACGTGCTTTGACCCTATGTGCATCTTATATTGAACTTATCCCAGACGTATATTGACATATGTGGACATATTTGACGTGTTCTGGAAGACCTCTTTTCACCTCCTCCAGACACACAAAGCGTTTCAGCACCTCCCCTCTGGACAGCGACAGCAGGAGTTAATACATGTAATACCTAATATCACCATGGTCTTCAAATTTAGAATTACATTTAAAAAACTAACGATATAAAATAAATGTAAATTAAATACTCATTATTAATTTTCCAAAGCCACAGGGAGCCTCAGCAGAGGGATGGAAGAACCGCCCGGTAGGATATATACAAATTAGAGGAGGAACCCGTCAGCGCTCCTCAAGACGCCATGGTGCGAAAAGACATGGAGCACCCACCACCAGGATACCTACTAGCTGTCCTCCAACATTTTTCTGTTTATTGACTACGACAACTAGCGGTGGCGAATCTGAAGCTCGCTTGTAACTCGAGCTTCAGATTCACAATTTGACTCGCAACTCAAAGCGAAAAAAATCGACTGAACAACAGCTCATAACTTGGAACACTCATAAGTCGAGGTACGACTGTAATAAAATTCACGGTAACACATCCCACCTTTACATCTGGATCTCGACTGGTACCAAAGTGAGCCACTATCAGATCGACAGCTGTGTTCACAGCTTTCACCAAACCTGACAGAGAGAAGGGGAAGACGGACACACAAAAACACACATCAGTTCATTCTGTACAATGGGATGTCAGAATATTAACTCTAAATTGACCTTATAATGGACTACAACACAAATCTGCCAGATCATAGGTCTCAGAATGTGTTTTCAACTGAGGTTGTGCTCATAAATAATTCAGTGGTAGTGAAGTTAATGTAGTTAATGCTATTTATTATTTATTACGCATTATGTTTTTGGATCAAGGCTTATTTGCACAGAAAGGGTTTGGTATTATGCATTATTTGTGAATATTACATCTATGCAAATGTCACTACATTGACACAATCAGGTTTGATGTTTTTCACTCCATGTTTTTTACATAGACTTCATACCTGTAGAACCTTTGTAATCCTTTTTGTGGCTCTCACCTAATATAACAGACCTAAATCAGTGTTTAATCAGTCTGTCTATACTGTTGTTATTTCTATACAGATCTTTTTTTCTATATCCTTTTGCTTTTATACTTTTTGTGGTTGTTGTTTGAGCTGGCACTGGAATAAAGGACCATGTGTTTGTCATTTTCACACATCTTTTTCACATTTTTACAAATTTTTTTTCGCCTATTCAAATAATCGTTTATTGGAATTGAAGAAAATAATTGATAGGTTAATTAATTACAAAACTAATCGATAGCTGCAGCTGTAGTTGTCACACAAATGTAAAATGTGATATACAAAACATGTTAAGGAACAGGACATTTCATCATTCAGTTTTAACTTCTACAAATTTAACTCGACAGAAGGAAACTCAGATGATAACATTTCAATCCTTCTGTTTAACATAACTGTAAAGGTCCTACCAGTTAATTTAATTGCACTAAGAAGCTTTTGGGAGTCATCAAACTGAAACTAGGCTGCAGTATTTTATAAGTACAGTATTATCAGTAGTAATGTAATTATGTCAATTTAGTTACAAGAGACTCTACGTATTAAAATACTACAGCTTCACCTCTCTTCTCCATCAGGTCCACGGAGATGTGGGACTGGGAGGAGGAGCAGGAGGAGGAGGAGGTGGAGGCGTCGGGGGAGAGACAGAACTCCTCTGGTGGTTTCTCCGTCAGGGAGAAATAATCCGGCAGGAAGTCGCTGTGACTCTGCGGCAGCTTGTTGGACTGACCCCCTGCAGAAACACCAACCGAAAAACACCGTCAGACACACACCAGCATCCAAACATTAACACCTTCAGGCTCCATTCAAGAGCAGACGCAAGTTCAGCTCAGACGTCAGAGGGGGTTAGGTGTAGGTTTCTGCACAAGGATGTCAACTTAATGTTATTTGACCATCTGTCAATCAATGCAATAATCACAACCCATACACCTTGTTTTTCATTTTACCTTGTATATATCCTAATTTACCTGTATATGCTGATATGTTGTATATATTTCTTTTATTTGCAGTATAGAGTTAACTTTTTTAATATATTTTAGTACCTCTTTGTAGTTTTTGTACATTGTCTATATTTTTCAGTATATATTTTCAGTATTATTTTGTGTGATATTTAAGTGTTTTTGCTGCTAAACTGATTCTCGTTGTTCCTGCAACAGTGACAATACAGATCTAATGAGTTTGAGGGTCCTGTCACATCACTTTAGAATTTGGTAATTATTATAAACATAGTTATGAAGTCTGTGGAAATAATTGGTGAAAAAAACAACAAAATCTAGTCATGTGATGCTGATGCTTTCTACGTTAATGTGACGTTAATTTGGTTTAGGTGCTAAACCTAAGCTTTATAATGGGAGGAGGACTCATCTGTCACATTTTTAAATGTATGGAAATTAAAGGGTTAATTATGAATATGCTGGATATGATATGCTTTGGTCCTGTTTTGTTTCATCCATGCATGTTTTGATAAATGACGCTCATATCCTCCTAACTGGGACAACAAAACGACAAGCACCATTGAGCCATGCCGCTGCGTGGCCAGACGGGACCGAAGGGAAATCAAAGACGTTGCGCCTGGGGGGTCGTAGTCCAGCCCCCCGTCTGGGCTCAAGGTTACGAGACAGGTGGACCTGTCCTGCAGCCGAGTGGGCTCCGGAAGCCCTCTCTACCCCGAGAGGGTTTCGACGGCGATACTCCCTCCATTTGAGAGCCTGGGGTGAGAGGTGGTGGGCTGTTGGGTGGTGGGAGGGGGGGTTAGCGTTATGATAATGGGTGCAGGTTAAGGGGGAGGACAGGGATTATTGAGCAGATGGATAAAACGTTTGGAGGAAGCGAAAGGAAAAGGGAAGGCAAAGAAATATTAACAGAGTGGATTAGGAGAAAACAAATCAGTGGATGTAGAGAGAGGAAAGAGAAAGAGAGGCAAATAAGAATGTACAAAGTCTGGCTTCATTAAAACCTTCACACACACAATATAACTGACATCAGCCTACTGAACAACTAATATGAATAACAGATTATCTTTTATACTTCCTGTTCACTCTTAAATGTTTCTGCCTGTCTTACTGTACTTTTTTGTTTTATATGGTGGGATTAATAAAGTCTTATCTTATCTTATCTTATCTTATC
>JAPQRQ010000028.1:1303694-1323995 GCA_037367365.1 Apogon talboti
GAAAAGATGACAAACTGTATTTTACACTAATTATTTACATGTATTGATAGGATTAGTGGATCAACAGGTATTAAACACTTTAGATCAGTAGATGGTTTTGGTCATCGGTGGATGTTTGGGTCTTTAAGCGTTAAAGTTGTCAGCTGATATTTCTTTGTACCAACACTTTGTTCGATGATTCCTTTGCATGACGGCAGGTTCGACCCAGACACAGACAGCTGGAGTACAGATGTAGCACCCTTAAGCAGCCCTCGCACTGGAGTGTGTCTGGTCACAATGGACGGATACCTGTACGCTATTGGAGGACATGATGGCATTACTGCTATAAATACTGTGGAGAGGTACTGTAGCATCACTTCTTCCAAATATCTACAGGTTGTTGGAAATTTAGTCGTTGTTATTATTGCAGACATATGATAGTCTATCGCCCTATCAGTTATGTTATACTACGAGTGTATATGCATTTTTGTTTTGTCTATTTTTTTTTTAAAGGTTGGTTTTCTTTTAAGATAAGATAGATTTTAAGCTAAATTGTTTTTTGAAAAAAATAGATGAAGTAAAATTTTAGAAAGCCTTGTTGACAATGAAAGACATATGTACTTAATAAAAAACACTGTAAGTTGTATTAAAAGCATGAAACAATGTGATACTATATAATGGTGTTAAAAACTAAAAAGTAACAAGCCCTATTTGCTTTAACCCTTTTGAATTGAATTTTCTACTAATTTTGTTATATTTACAGTATGTTTTCATTGTGCCGCACTTGGCCATCTTAATGAAAATGCATTTTGATAAAGTTGCCTTTTAGTTTTTATTAATTTTTTTTTTTTAATAAATGAAAAAAATTATATAAAATGATTTATGTAAATATAACCTACCTAGAGATTTGGGGCTGATGAAACATCTTGGAGCTTGATAAATATTAGTGAATCTAACATGTTTTTATTGCACAGTCATTTAGCTTTTTATATTGTTTTAGAATATTAAATCTATTCAATAATATCATGTGTCACTTGGCAATTTTTTCAAGTGAACAAACAATACATTTATTATGTAATCATTGTTATTTATTTATTTATTTATTTATTTGTGATGTGTTATTACCTGTAACTGTAAACTAATGATGGTCTGCATCATATCCTTATTTTAATAGTGAAACCACCAACACATCTGTTCAGTCTAAGAATAGTATTGTAGGTCTATCTTGAGTAATGGTGTTTTCGTTACTTGTAATGTAAGAACAAGTTGCTAACACTCTGATATTTTTTTGTGGTTATTTTTAGTTTAATAGACTCACTGCTAAGGAATCTAGCCAAGCACAATTTGTAAAACCCAGTGACAGATTTTTTTTAATTTTTTTATTTTTTTAAATAAAACACAAAAACATGCTGGTTTGTGTTATTTGAGCAGTTTCTTTAAAACATCAATGTGCTGTATGATTAGAACGAGTAGGCTCTGTATGAGAAATGAAAGGAAATGAAATGAAATGAATTATGTGACATGTTCCATTTTGTTGATGGCTGACTCACAGGGAGAACAAAGAAGTGACTCATTTGCATGAATTTCCAATGACTGACTGGCCGCCTGTTCCACTGCCTCTCACTCACCTTTGTGGCTTTATTTCCTTCTTTTAGGTACGATCCAAAAATGAACGCATGGAGCAAACAAGCAGCGATGTTGAACAGACGCACCAGAGCAGTGGCGGCTGTGCTGAACGGTCACTTATATGTGATTGGAGGAAATGACGGTGATATGGCCCTCAACTCAGGTGAAACTTACGACCACTGACTTCTGTAGTGCATGCGATTTATCAGGTGAAATGCATAAGATAGCACTTAGACTCATGCTTTTTAAGTCATTGCAGAAGGTTTGAGATCATTAGAGCGAATTAATTCTGTGCAGGAAGTCACATATGAATATTTCATTAACGTGTAGTAATATACAACATAATCAGTGCAGCATGTTCTTGAATTTCATAGAATCCCAAGGCTACCTACTACTGCCACTGACAGATCATTACAAATTCTGGAGATATATAGTATGAAACAAGTTCAATTTCAAAACCATAGACAGAACTCAACCAGGAGGTACTTTTACAGTCGCCTCAGGGCTGATAAAAAAAAAATATAACTCCTCCTGCATTTGTTAAGAAGGAAAAAAACAACCAAATATGTCACTCTCATCTCTAGTAGGCTAGTGATGGTAGTATGGTTAGAAAAATATTGTACTTTACAAAACGAATGCCAAAAGTTGATGATCAACCACTGCCTTCAGGTAAAAACATAGGGCGCCCAAGTGTAAACCAGATGGCCTGAAGCTGTCATTAGTTCCAGCATCCATCAAGGGTTGAAATCAACAACGTAACGTAGCAGAAGCAGCATGTTTTACGGGAGTACATGAGCTGAAAACAATTAAGAACCAGTTTTATTAGTTGTTCAAAGGTTTAATGTGTATTTGTACAAAGATGAGTGTGTAGCATAGATTAGTGCCACAGACCAGAGCGTTTATAGGGTTAAAACAGTTAAAGTTATGTCTCCTTTGGACCCAAATTCTCAGATTATGCCTTTTCAATTGTTCTCATCTGGTTGCATCTTTTATAACATTTTATCTTTTGTGTTGTTTTCATGTCATTGCATCATTTACTTTTTTAATGTCAATTTCAACCGGTTGCATATTTCAGGTAAATATGTTCAAATCATTTTTGTCTTGATTTCTGATTTTTGTCTCTGCTGTTTTCATCTTATGTAACTTATCGAGTTACTTTCATATTGTTACTTTTTTTTAGTTTTTTTTTTTTTTTTATCTCTCTCCTATATTTCTCATGGCTTTTCTGAGGTCAACATTTATAAAGTCCTCCAGAGAACACACCTTCAAATCCCAGCTTAAAACTTATTTATTCAGACAGGCTTACTCAGTTCCATAGTTCCTCTTTTATCTGCTGCCATTTTTATGTACTTCTCACTCTGAGGGCTCGGTCCCTAATGATGCTAATAATTTTAATTATATATACTTTTTACCCATAAAGTTGGAATAAAATGGTTTTACCTCTACTCATGAAATGATTATTACAATATGATTTATTGTTGATAGATAAAGTACAACTGGGGCTCAGTATATATTCGCTGAACCAGGTCAAAGGTGAAAAGAGGAATGCGTCTGAAAACAAAATGATTCCAACTTTATGGGCAACAACACTATCACTGTTTGGAGAAAACTGCTCTGCTTACTTTCACAGCTTTTTGACACATGAGGACTAGTTTGACCTACTTTTTGAGAGTTGGTCCCCCAGACCCCCCCACCCTCACCCCACTATGTTTCTGTCACTATAGTGGACATTCCATTGACTTACATTCATTCACTTGAGGCTGACTGTAACTTTAACCACAACCACAGCATGCTTAACCCTAGCCCCAATACAACCCAAACTTCAAAACAACATTTCATACGTTGTAGGGATGAACATTTAGTACAGTTAGGGAACACAGTCCTCATATGCATCTATAAAACCAAATTTATGTGACGTACACACACATGCTTACATCACTGACCTTGGCAAAAATAAACAGGGGTTATATTGTGCTGCCACTCTTTACTGACTATTTCAGTCTGTGAGAAGTACATGCCAGTAAAATTCCCATAACCTTTTTGGGAGAAAGTCATGTTCATGGTCATTGCTTACGAAAATTACGGAAAATGAAATTATTTTTGGATCATTTAAAGGAAATTACATTGCAGTTTTTCTTGATTGCTTTGATGCAATAGTCAACTCAAACTCCACATGTTCAAAACAGTTAACACACAGGCCTAAACAGTGGCAAAGTCACACATTTAGTCTCATTTTTGATTGATTGATTAATTGACTATTTTGAATATCAACATTTAAAACCAATACAACAAAAAGAATCAATGTAAAAACAAAAAGAAAAAGAAAACATATTCCAAAAGGAGCGGGATGAAGTTCCACTTATGCTGTATACTCCCGCCTCCTTACCCTATCTTTATACTGAGCATAAATTCCCATGTCAATTCCCCAAAGTAAGTTGTTTGCAAAGGACTCTAACTGTGCCAAAATATTAAAAATATGAAATAAAAGCTAATTTTGCCTTCAAACAACACAACTTGCAAACAAATGTATGAGCTCTTCCAATCAATCATTACCCAGTGGACAACAAAATACAAAATACAGCTGTCAGTGTGAATTAGTGCACCATTGCTTGTAATTGTGTTTGCGTTCATGCCTGTGCCGTGTGTGATCTTTCTACATAGGCTCTGTGCCAAATTTGCCATCTTGCAAAGAACTGGATCCAGAATCAGAAATGCTTTGAAGCAAATTGTATTGATTTTATGACAGTGGATTTTTCAAACTGAAATACTGTAAATATTACAGAAAATAAACCAAATTAAATTAATTACAGTGTAAGAAATGAGTTCAAATAGCCACTGTGGACACTCAATCTCCTGCAGATTGATTGCTAATTTGGAGATTTGTGTGAAGGAGTGTCAAACAGGTGCTTTAGTGATTTCATACTGATCTAGGTCGTTTCTAATAGTTGGGAATATACAGTATGGTTTCTGTTTGGTCACCAGAGTTAAAACAATGGAGTTTGGGCGTCTGGAATGACATCTGTGTTAACTGTTTAGCAAACGGGTGTAAAAAAAAAAGTGTCAATCCAAAGAGTTAACACATTTGCGAGATGACTTCTGCACTGCTGAGAAAGTGACGATGAAAAACCAAGTAGATCACAGTTTCTTTAAGCAGGTGAAAGCAATCAAGAAAAACTGTAAACACAAAAAATACATCTTCTGTCTCTGCTATATAATACATTTTCTTTCTGTGAAGAGTGGAGATAATCAATGTAGCCTATTCTGTACAGAAATATAAACAGCAGCTGTCTATAAGGTAGAGTTACTCATACAGAAGGTGTAGTTGTGTATTATTAGGTACATACAGCCTTGTCTGACATCTGCTGTCTTCTAAATGTTCCCCAGTGGAACGGTACAACCCAGAAGATGGTACCTGGTCGATATGCGCCCACATGCTGTGTCCCAGGGAGAACGCAGGCTGCACCGTTTACCTGGGATGCATCTACGTGGCCGGGGGCAAAGATGAGCTCAGACTGGACCTCTGCACCGCGGAGAGGTTTGACCCCGAGACCATGAGGTGGACTCCTGTCAAACGCATGAGGAGTAAGAGGAACGACGTGAGTAACACACTACATCTGTCCAGTGTGAGTTTATATTGGATGAATGATTCTGTTCTGTTCTGTTGTGTTGTGTAATGCTATATTATGTTGTATCATAGTACATTAAATACAATTAGAACAGCAATTTGTAGAATATGAAATACCTAATATGATCATTAAAAGAAACATATATAAATAAGTGTGCATATTTTACTGGATGTAAATAGAAAGGACCTCAGGAAAAGAAATATAGAAATGTAAATTTAGATTTGTTTTTTATTATTTTTGAAAAACATTAAGGGAAAGAACAGAAAGACGTTATATTTGTGTTTATTTTTACTTAGTAGCGAAGTGTTGAAAGTGAAAATGTAAAATGAAAAATTAAATGAATAGCATTTTTCTTTCAAGAACAACAAAACAAATACTCTGATAGAAGCATATTATCGACATGTTTCAGGCACTAAGTACAAAAACTGGTGAAAGTACGCTGCTTCCAAAGTACATGATGTGTTATACTGAAGGGCACTCCTGAGCTACTTCTGCACTGTTTAATCTCATTCAAGTGCAATAAAACTCTTCCTGTGGTGGTAAAACACGTGTATTTCCCCTCAGATGTCCCTTGTCGTCTTCAATGGAGCGCTGATGGCTGTGGGAGGCTCCGATGGCATCACCGATCTGAAAAGTATAGAAATATACAGCCATGAAACCAACACATGGAGGTAACAAACGTAATGTAATGATAGTAATATGAGAGACGGTGGAGTTTTAAAGGAGGAAGACTGAGATCGATTAGATATTTGATACGCCGTGTTATGGAATTACACACTCAGACTTGAAAAGGAAATGTGGGAATCATTTAAAGGGGCTACGTATATTATTTCTACTTTCAGATATTAAAAATGACCTAAAATTATCATTAGAGAGAGTTTAGAAGAAAGAGCTATGAAGTTATAGTAAAGACACCAATGTATCTGACCACTAGAGGGAGTAGTGAGTCACTCCACTACGGGGTCTTTAACCAAAAAGTGATCAGATAGGATGAAAACCACAAAAAAACTACTTTTTTTTAAATCAAAGGAAGCAACAAAGCAATAAAAGTGAGAAGCATTGTTGTTGTTCTCACATCTCTAAATGAAAAGAATTGAGTTTGATGCAGACATCTCAGCATTTCTTCTACACGGATGTCTGCAATCATGAAACTTGTGAGCGTATGAAGTTATCATGGATGTATTATCTAAGTTTACCATTTATTGGCCCATGACTCAGACTAAACTGTGACAGGTCTGAGTTTGTTTGGATGATTTCAAATAGATCTTTAGTGCACCTACTGGCATCACAAAATATACAGACAATGGGGATGATTTGTGGTTTTACTGTGGCTGTTTTCTGGCTAAAAACAAAGCTAAGCTAACAGAGCTATAATGTAAACTATCAGCCGATACAGCACCTGAAGATAATAAGACACAGTGTCATTTTTACCAACTGTCAGAAAAACCAGATGAGTTTTTGTTTGAAGTAGAAGACGTGATAATACCATAATACAGATGTGTGTTAACAATGAACTTTATGCTTTATTCAATTATACATAATTATGTAATAAAGTCGGTGAATTGTGGTTTCAGTAGTCTGAAATGTGTTCTGGACTTCACCCTGGTGTGGAGAGTTTGGAATATGAAAACTATATGTGATCCCTTTAAAACAGAGGATGCACCAAACATCAGTATCAGCTGATATTCACCTCTGACCGCCAGTGTTGACTGTGATGGCACCAACTGGCAGCAGGAGGATGCTGGTGTTTATTTGAGTTACATTCTAGTCAGTGCACCGAGCATTTTTTGGACATAAAAATGTGTCCAAAATATTTACCACTCAATACAGTAAATATATTAAAGACAGAGACAGATGAGTTCATTTTTTTGTCTGTTCTGTTGTGCTTTTTCCTTTAGTTTATCAATAGGCCACTGGGAAAAGCAAGTTGAGGTTTCATAAATGTTCATGATTGAATTAGTTCCCATTCAAACGCATTTCATTGATCTGGACACAAGTGGGCAGCAGACACACATTCCCATCCACGATGTCATGATGACATAGAGCATAAAATGTGTGACAATAGGAAATCATGGGCCAATTCATATGAGGGTCTATCATTTGTATTGTGTTGGAAGTCACAGTGGCGTTTTGTATTCCTCAACACAGCCCAAATGTGGGGAGGTAATTAGCATGAGAGCAACATAAAGATGGAGGAGCATGAACATGACACAGAATGGAAAAAGTCTGAGAAGAAACTATTTGCATATAAGTGTATATAAGAAAAGGATAAATAATCAAATGTGATGTCATGCAGTATAGTTATTTTAATATTGCACCACCATATATGCTGTTACTGTGATATAAACTTACAACACCATAAAAGACTTGTGTTGACCATTTGCATTAAGATTTTGTAAATACGATATATAACCTCCCCTATTAATTCTCCTTTTAATATTTTTGACCATCTGTGCCATGCTGCTACAAATGTAAATCACCCAATTTTTTTTATTTTTTAATTTATTTTTTTTTGATTAGGAGTCGTCCTGTAAAACAGCAACTTGTGCAATCCAAGACCCATCCAAAAAAACAACCATATGTCTCCTTGGCACTCAAATTTACATAAATAAACCATGAACTGCCCTCATGTCTTCATTATTACTGATATTTACACCAACAAACCAATGCAGAGTTACATGCAGTTTGCTAGATTATTGGAATATCAATTACAAACGAAAAGCTAACATCAATAATTGTTTGTAACACTGACACCAACTCTCAGACACTGCTATAATATGTATGAAAGTCTATATATAAATGCTTTAAAAAAATTTTGTTGTTGATGCTTGTTGTTTCTGTTTTGTTATGTCTATCACAACAAAAGGAACTATAACAGAAAACATTGTTCTCTATTTTAATCAGTAAAATGAATTCATATACCATTTTTGGAGAGTATTATTACACAATTGGCAATCCATGAAAAACAAGTTCAAGGTCCATTTTATTAAAGCATAAAGGCACTCGTGTCTATGCAACAAAAATAAGATACGGTCAACCAGACAAAAACTGATTGGATAAACTGGACTGTAGAGAATCTTGGTGTTGGTAGGGATTCTAACTCCTTAAACCAAGTGTAAACTGAATGGCATGCAGTGTGATAAAGAGCTAAGAGACTTTATAAGAGTTTAGTTGTTTTTATAGTAAAAGATTTCTGTGTTTCCCTGGTACAAATAAGGTTGTAAACAATAAACAACACAAAATAAGCGAAGAAAAAAAAAAAATCCATATTGGTATGTGCTATCGGCCAAACCAGTATGAGCCCAGAATTTCACAATATGTCCATCCCTAATTAAAACAACACTTGAGGAGGAAGACAGCAGCATCACTAAAGTAATTACTCATTCATTAAACTTTAATGTAACAGCACATTAATTAATGTCACATCTTTCAATATCAAATCTTTCCACAATGAATTTCAGGCTTGTGATAGATGTACTTGAAATGCAGGCTGTCTTCTGCTTTTACTGCAATAAATACATAGAGCCACTTGATGATTCATGCTCTACACTCATGTAAGGCTCCCATATCTTACAAGTATATGCCTTCAGGCTACTTGAATCTGTTTCACTGTCTGAGTCTGACTTTTTCTCCCTCTCCATCTGTTTTTAGACACTTTGGAAGCATGAAGCGCAAGCATCCAGGGGGGAGAGTGGTTGTGCTGTGCTGAGAGACTCAACAATGCTCATATAATATGAGCAGGACAGAAGTGTTAAGAGAGATAGCCTAATGGATGTAGGCCGGGCTTCAGAATTGCATTGTGATATGGTTCAAGTAAGGTGGCGTAATAGCTGAATAATTCAGGAGTTCACTCCGAATGAGACATCCCTGCATTAGTCAAAGCTGCAAACTGCTGTTACAAAATGACTGCATTAAATTATAACCATTAATGTTAAGGCTCTTTTTATGTCTCTACTTTAAAAACACCCTCTTTTATACATGAATCAGGCCAATACATTTCAGACTGTGCTTTGGATTGACAGCTTTTAATTATGGAAAGAATCTGGACTGTATTAACACAGCAGAGGGTTTAAAGACTTCATTTCGTGTTCTAGTGCATTACTGCCTGTTGTAAATATTGTTATCTCCTGTCTATTTGAGCTTGTGCTCAATATATATTCATGTGAAGTGACAGACAGCAAAAGATGGAAAAAGAAAGTCATCAAGAAGATAATGTATGTATTTTGTCATAAGTTGACTGAAATATGAGATGATAAATTAATGTATTTGAGGGATTTTGTGAATGTGTTGCTATTCAAAGTGAAGGAATGTATCGGATGTTGCAAAGATGACCCATTCTTTAAATACAGACTGGAGTAAATCAGCTGGAGATGTGTTTGTATGACATGCATTTTCTTTTCCTGTGTCTACATCAGCTTCTGTCACTATCTGCAGTGCTTACCATACTGGAAATAACTCTACAGTGTTGACTCTGCTTGTGGATACAGTCGCTACTGGGCAAGACAAACAGTGTGGGTTGTGGAATAACAAAATCAGCTGGGTCGTGTTGTTGTGGAAAAAAAAGAAAAAAAAGGGATCTGTGGGAATCAAGATTCCAGCGTGAGATAAACGGTTGGGTGAAATGCTGAGTGCCTGGCATGGGAAAAGTAGAAGTGGTGTGTGTGGGCTTTAAAATGATGACGCTCTCAGCTCGTCCCCCCCTGAGGAGTAATGGGCTGTAACGTGGAGAGGCTGAGGCACAAGGAAGAGCATACAGCGCAACACGGCTTTATCTGGAGACGTACACGAGCCAGAAGTGTCTCTCAGAGTCCAGGCTGCACAGCCACACTGTGCACACAATGAATATCTTTTTCAATTTGAGGGGGACAATTGTGAGGCAAATAGCAGAGGACAGAGCTATGCCAGGTATGTAGTAAGAGAACATTAATGTGTGTAATCATGTGTGTCTGATGGAGGAGATTATGGGATGGTGAAGTTGAAAAGAGTTTGCATGTAATGTATTCACTGGATGAAGATTGATGTTACTTTAAGAAAAACAAATAAATGTGCTATTGATTGGGAACTGTTGTGGTGTAAGTGTTGTAATTTAAAGACAATGACTGGGGCAAATTTGTCTGTGGTGTAATATAATACTAAAATCTAGGTTCGACGATTTTTATTGACTATGTAACAGCCAAACATTAAATGTTATTTTCTTTCTTTTTTTTTTATTCGTTAACACTATATGCTGTTCCACAACGGCACTTTGCGCTTTTCTCCTCTTATTGTTCCACTATAACGTTCAAAACAGAAACGCTATTCTTATGTGTCTAGACCGGCAGCAACTGTGCAGCATCTTTAAATCACAGACAATTTGATTTGATTTGATTTGATTTGATGCGGATGAGAAGCATTTACATTCATTTCACTAAAAGCGCTTCCGTAAGAAGTTTCCTGCATCACTTTCCTCACTGAGAATCCGAGTTTCAAGGTTGTCCGGTAGATGGCGAAGCGCTGAGGTGCCTTCGGGTTGGGAAGTAAAGCTTAGCCCCCTCCTCCTGCTCTGTACGGGAGCAAAGGATGCTGATGCTGACAGAAAAACAGAAAGCAGCAGGGAACACAGAGTGCATGTATGATGTCCTTATTTTAGATGCGTGGCGTGTATTGGGGCAAGGAGAGAGAAACGAAGCGATCAGACAAGCATCTCAAAACATTACGGACCAACAAAAAAAAACCCCAAAAAACAGAAGGCGACTGGAGAGGAAATCAAGTTTATGATCGACAACTGGGACTAAATAAATAACAATACACGTCTACTCTTCCTCCGCCGGGCAATGTAGTTCGTCAACAGCAGCAAACAAAGTTGTTGCTAGGCGACGCGCAAGTCTCAGCATCGATGACGGTTATCAGGTCGCGCAACGTTATTTAAACGAACTGTCAGGTGTGTGACACACGACAGAGGCTTCGAAGGCGTGTCAGCCAATCAGAACTCGAGGGCCGGGACTAATTTCCTCAGACACCTCAGTAACTCTGCACGCGCTCATTGATAGCAAGTCGCCGATTGCTAGCATGTCACCGGCACCAGTTTACCAGTATTGAACCGCCAGGAGACCTTCACTGGACTGATTTGATTTACCTGAGCCGCTCACCTGAACTCTCACCGAGTCTTTGTTCTCCCCCCTCTGACTGGTGGAGTCGACTTCCCTCCCCCTCTTTTTTTTGTAATTATCTCTCCTAATGATGGCAGAGCTCTTGCAGGGATGCGTTGATGGAAAACATCCTCAGTCAATCAGGCAAAACTGTACGGAGAGAGTATGGAGGGTTTCTAAACCAAACCTGTGTTTACGATGATGGGACCTCGGTCAAAGACAGGACTACAGTCAGGTAAAAGAAGTTGTGACTTGTGACAGGACTGTGCTACTCAAGGAAGTGTGTTTTTGTGTACTGTATGCGGTGCTCCCATTCAAATGGAACATTATGACCTCCTTGCACTTTTAAGCTAGCAGATGTGATATTATTTGGGTTAGTCATTGGAAAAGTCTGGCTTGTTTTTATGGATGTTGTGAAGCCAGTCTTGTGTGTTCACTGGGGAGTCAGAACCTATAAGTTTGCAGTTCTCCATTTCTATAGTTTTATAGTTAAGTGAGGAAGTACTTGCAACTTGCATGAACTGATTTGTTCATAGCATCCTCATAAATGTAATCTCATAAATTCATAAATTGCACTAGCTGAAAACAGATGCTCTGACTTTATGTGGCAGACTCATTCAAGGTGTTTTCTAAACTATTCTTTGAAAAGGTTAAATTTTTGCAGATATTTAAAGTAACTCCTCTCAAATCGCTTTTAAAACTCTTTTCACTCTGGCTCTTTTTATTTATTTAGAGACCAATTTAATGTTTGCCCTCCATGTAGTTATTCTTTGTGCCATCAGCTGTTTTTTTTTTTTTTTTTTTTGCTCAGGTTTCTTTGCGATGGTCTTTTACCGGGAGCAACTCTGTTCTCTATTATTGTGGTCACTTTGCTTCATCCATTAAGTCTGCACTCAAAGGTTGCACACTCAGTTTTTTTTTCTTTTCTTTTTTTATCTTTTCATACTGTTCCTCACATTGAAGACAACTCCTGTGCTTTCATCACCTTTATTTCCTGTTTTCCTCCCCCCCCTCCCATCGTACATATTCATTTGTCCTCGTCCCACTCTATTTCCTCTGTCTGTGCATCTAAGGGTCTGCACTTTTCACTGTTAATCAGGGGGAAAGCATGTCTCTGGGTGCTATTAGCCCACTCAAGGCTGCCCACACTGTACTATGACGACCGCACACAAATATACACAGCCCTGTATTAACCACTTATTGTTTCCTTGATGGGGTTTTACAGGAAAATGAAAGCAATTTCAGCCGAGGGGAAATTAGTCAAACATGTAATTGTTCACTGGAGTAGAAACACTCATGGATGAGACCCATCATGTACAGCATGCAGCCATGGTTTGTTCACATGTAGCTGATTCTGGTTTCAGCTTCTCAAATGGAGCTTGTCCCTCATGTTATAGTCCATTAGAGGATCTTATTGTTTTGACGTGGTTAGGCAAATATTGCATAATCATGTTTCAGTCTGTTGTAATTCAAGTGGTCAGAGGAAACAAGACTACTGGACCTCCTCTTAATTCTATTTACATGCTGTAGAAAATCCACTCAATGATCTTCTGTCACAAGGAGGATATTCCATGAATAGATCAATGATTACATCTGTTTACAGAGAAGTACACGAGGGTTAAATATGTGACAGTTTTAATAACAGATCCTCAGATATTTTGGGTTCACTTCTCAATTGTGGCATGGAACAATCTCATATTGTATATATGGTGTTTTTATTTCCCCCTGATTTCTACCTCCTGCAGCATTCAATATTTTAAGATTTTGGTTGGATTCATCAAGTAAGGCCTGGCAATATGGCCAAAAAGGTTATCATAATAACAGTTTGTGATTTAATTATGGCAGTAAATGTCAAATCATTAAGTTTAAAGGCAGCTTTGTAAATATTAATTATATTTTATCAAAGATGGTATTAAAGTAGGGGCTTCAACAGCCATTTAATTTTATTTTATTGACTTAATGAATGTTTAAAAGTATAGGTATCATTAAAATCTGGCTTCCATAATGGCAGAAGGGACCCTGTTTTTGTGGTGAGTTTGATGCTCAGCTTCACGTTCATTGGTAAATTACTTTCAATTAGCTTTTATGGAGATATAGGCTGATTAATCTGCTATCAGCTTTTCTCTGTATGAAACTGTTGGTTATATAACAACGTTTTAAAGTCAACTATTAACTCTGCTTAAGATACTATGTTCCACAGATTAGATTAAAGACAGAGCACTTAAGATTTCCTTTAGAAAACACTAGACAATGATAATCCTCTCAATCATCACTTCTCACCCTCTGTCAGAATGTGTTGGTTTATTTATCTGCAGAAACCATGCCCCCTGCCTGTATAGTCTATTCTCCATCTTTTCTGTTTTTGTTGTTTGGGGTGATACATTTGTACTTCTAGCCGAACAATAACAGCACCGCAGTGTGCATGGGCAGAACCATAGACAGAGGAATCCCGCCTCTTCCAGTTGTGCTTTTCCACTGGTATCAACTGTGCTCTGCTTTTCCTGACTCAACTTAGCTCGGTTTTGGCACCCACTTCCACCGCAGGTGTAGTACTCTCTCAGTGTGGCAGGTTGTCATAGCAACTCAAAGTAAACTATCGTGACGTGTCAGTTCGACTACAGCTATGAACTAGGAAATGGAGGAGGATGAAACTTAAAACTGTTATAAAGCATTATATCAAGCATTTTGAGGCGAGAACATAGTTGTTTAGAATCATATCTATTGTCAATTTATCAAGATTGAGCTGACTTAAAAATTTGTGCCAACCTTTCCACAGCCTGTCTCTGTGAACAGTATATGAAGACACATGTGCTTTCACAGCAACGATTGGTTGGGTCAAACAATTTGTGACCTGCACGACTTAATGTCACTTTTCGTATTGCTTTAGAAATAACCTACTCAGAAAAGGTGGAACTCCAAATAGTATTTGATTTACAGTACAGGATATCTGGAACATGCCAATAAACTATTCTTACTGTCGCATACATTCAAATTAAGGAATCGGGTGGGATTTAAAACAGCACAAATATTATACAAAGCAAGAAATAAATGACTTCCAAGTAACATACAGAAATTATTCAGAGATAGTGGGTGGTTATGACTACAGGGTGAAGCTAAATATGAAACAACAGTTCACTAAAAGATGTGCATTTCATGTTGTTGAGTGGTTTTGTGGAATAGAATAGAACAAAATATTAAACAGTGTGAAAACATTATAAAATTTAAGAAGATGTATAAAAACCTTATTTTCCAGAGATATAGTACAAGAACAGGAGTACAACAGTAATAGTTCATGATGGTATGTTATCATTTGTTCCCTTTTTCAGTAATTTAATGACTGACCTATTCTTGTTTTATGGACTGTACATTAACTGATTAGCCAAGTCATGTAAAATTGGGGTAGGACAACAGAAGTTCAGCTTCCTCCTACTCCATTTCAGAAATAAAGTGTTGTTAAACAGCCACAATGAAATAGTTGTACATTGTGTGACTTTTTTTTTTCTTTTTTTTTGTGGTTAACTTCAATATTTTGGAGTGTTCCGTTTAAATTAGTAATTTCTTTTTTGCCTTTTGCTCACTTTTATATTTTATTCCTCCTTATGTTCCAAATAAAGTTTATCATTATCATAGTCCATGGCGGTCCTTGCTCTCACGCAGTGTAAATACTGAAAAAGCTGTGCCGAGTTGAGGCCAGTCTGGTACTGTCAGTGGAAAAGCAGCATAACTGAGGTCAGAGCAGCATACATGGCAGTAATGAGAAAGCCTATGGTTCAGTTGTATATTGCCTCTAAAACATTCCCACAGAGATTTGCAAAGGCATGCCTATGTTCATGTTTATTTTTAGAATAGAACCGCCATAACAGAATCAGGAAATGGCATTTCATTTTTCTATTTCATGCCTCTCTATGCTGCTCAGTCACACCATTCAATCCATTACCTGTTCAGCCACCACCCTCTCCCTCGTTGGCTGAGTGGAGACGTTAGACCAAGTCTGAACAGTTTGATTTACAAGGCTGAGATGGAACTGTGCTATTAAAGACTTAAAATAATTAATTGCAACCATAGAACACAGAGAAATTCTTGATGGATATGTATCAAATAATAAAATGATCAGGTCACCAAAACTGAGTGAGGTAATGTATTCATATTAAACTGTATGGTTGGATTACCTTTGCCAGTATAATCTGTGTCTGTTTAAAGAGCAGCACATGTCAGTGGCGTTGCTGAACTCTGCAGAGTTAAGCTGCAACACGGGCCATGACTGTAATCATATTACCTCCTCCTTGAATCTTAAAGAGCTGTTGGTTTAATCAGCATGCTTAAACTCTGTCTCTCTCTCTCTTTCCTCTTTTTCTCCCTCTCTCATCACTCAATTCCCCCACAAGAGGCAGCCATGAGCCCTCCACGTCGATCATCGAGTTCCCATAGTGACAGGTAATTCCCAGAACACTTCATTCCCCTACATATGACATTGAGTGACATGGCTGCAACTCATGTCTCTGTACAAATCCACACACACAATGCGGAGGCGATACTGTGTGTACCAGGTAAACACAGGAACATAGACTGATCGTTTGCTTGTATTTTCTAATTTCTCTGTACATTACTGGACCCTATTCCCCGCAGTTTCTGCTTTGACGGCCAATTTTTTTTCTCTTAATAAATAATGTATGCACACAATATGTACACGCTCAGTTTGTTCTGTTTAAAAATAAACAAAGCTGCGTGAAGTAGGACAGTTACATCAAATCATCTGGTTAAGACTGTGATGCATGAGTTGCTTTGACTTGACAATTAAGGCCATTTAGTTTTTTGTCTTTTCCAGACTGTGTTTGACACTCTAAACAGAGACGCTAGAGAGCTCAGCTTCCTTCTGTGTTACACTGTTGTGCTTAGATGGTCCACAGTGAGAACATTGTTAGTTGTGTTCATGCAAAATAAATAAATGCTCTGTTTACATGGCACCATTATTCTTTGCTGTAGATTTGTTTTGCCATCCGTGCTTTGTCATTTTATTGACACAATCTGGGGATTTTAGGGGGAATTCTGTGTTTTGTAGCTTTACTGCTTCGACTGCTGATATTTTAGTTTTGCCTGCTATTTTAGTCTCTATTAAATCCAGTAGAATTTGTGGAACATTCAGTCTTCTTCTATGAAATGCCATTTTTCTGTCCGTTTCTCTCAATGATGTCCCCATCCTAATCCTGAATGTGTGCAAATTATTGACCAGATGCTACTCTGTCGTCCTACAGACTGTCCACTGAGACCTTGCAGAAGAACAACAGCAGTAACTCGGGTGTTATTCTGGACATCTCTGCTCTCAAGATGGCAGACGTGGATACGGAGGTGCCTCCTCTTCCGCCCCGCTATCGCTTCAGGGACCTACTGCTTGGAGACCAGACGTTTCAGAATGATGACAGGTAGCATGGAAAAACAATGAGTAATAGAAATCGTCTTGGAAGTCCCTCTGTGTTGTGTGTGTGTGTGTGTGTGTGTGTGTGTGTGTGTGTGTGTATATGGTCTTTGTATACAATTCTCCCTGGATAGCAGTTCATAATGTATTTCACCTTCACAGAGTTGAATTGTGCTGAGTGTCCACATTGCTGTACACACTCTTCCTTGGAGCTGTTTCGTGTACTTCAGTTGTTTATTTTCTTACATGTCTCTTTTGGGCCTCTCAAACACTTTTGCAGGACTTGTAATGGGTTGTTGGTTTTGAGTGTAGGTGGAAACGGTAATGGTGTAGAGGTTGTGACCTTTTGGCTGTGTTACACTCAAGGTTATTGAAGCTTCAGGCTACAGAGAAAGGGATCTGCCTTTGAAATCAAATAGTTCATTCAAACAGAGCAAATAGTCTTTCCGTCCTGATTTTGTGTTCAGTCAGGTATCCAAAAATAACAAAATGTCATTACAGATGTCTGGTACCACTTAATGCACAGTATTATCTTGGTATAATTTGTTTCATATCCAGTTAATCAGAATCAGAATACTTCTGAATATACACACACATATATATCTCAAATATACATACAGTATTAAAACACTCTATTAAGACACAATTAGAACAACAAGTTGTACAATATGTACTAGAAAATATATTAAAAATAGGATAATTAAAGAAATATACATAATAAAAGTGTGCAAAAATATTGTTGTATTAAATATGATATGGTTATGTGGTTATAATGAGGAAGTGACATGCATCCCATATTTTCTTTACATTCATTCAAATAAAAGGTACCTCTCACTACTTACATTGGATTATTTTTCTATTGTTTATATACAGTATGAACTCAGGTCAGTTTTCAGTAAAGCATGTATAAAAGAACAAAACCTTCAACAACCTGACATACATTTAAACTGTACACGAGAAAGTGGTAGTAATAGTGTTGTCCTGTCTACTAGCATAAATGAACTATTTAACAGACTGAACTGTATTGTCTGTAAATATGGTCTTGTCTTACTAGGAATGACTCCTAATGATACCTCATTGTGTATTAATCATCAAATTTATCATGTTGATTCATATGCTTATATTTGTACATCAGTAAGTTCTGTCAAAACCTGTGTAGTTATCCCCTACTAAGATGGTAACGACAAACGACTCATGCTATGCTTTGTAATAGATTTCCTACCTCTCTTTAAAGTGGTTCTTTTAGAGAACTAAAAGTACCCGGTTAGTCCGCTTTAACCTGCTGGAGTCTATGTAATATTTTTCCTGCGAGAAGGACGAGAAGCCATGACAACCAAAAATATAAAGATGGCTGACATCAGACCTAGTTTTTTTGTCAGTGAGGAGTTATATTTACTCCTTTTAATACGTGGGCTAATGATGATCATGATATCAGATTTCAACAAATGCAAAAACAATTGCATTGGTTTTATTGTCCATAAAATCAGAGCATTACAGCCTGTCATCAGCACAGGTGTCAGACACACTGCCCTCCGTTTAACCTCTGCACAGCATGGTGTTAACACATTACCAGTGTTGAGGTAAGTACTTAAGTCAATGATCAACAATCACTCTTTGTTTTGGTGCTCTTCATGTGATAGAAACATAACAACACAGTGTTAACACAGTGTGAACTAAAGCTTCTCACTCAGCAGGACGACACCTGCTCAGCACTGGGTTTGATTTCCTCACATTATCACTTGTTCATCATTATGGTTGTTTATCATTTTTCTTGTCTGTTCTGCTCAGAATAATAAGGCTGTGATCTGTCAATAATGTGTCAATTTATATTTTCAGCATCACAGAAAAGGACCTTTTTTCTGTCACTGTAAATTAGGCACTAAACCGTTACGCCGTTATGTGTTCCATGTTCTGCTTCATTATGCGTGTAGTTCAGTTTGTCATGTGAATTAACTTAATGTAAGATTAGCAAAGCAGTGTTTCCCATAGAAATTTTTGTAGCAGCGGTGCTGTGTTGGTAACCTAGCAACACTAGGGGGGTCCAGGGGCATGCTATCCAGGAGGAAAATTTGACAAAATAACCCTTTAAATTGTGACTTCTGGTGAGTTTTGTGGAAAGAAATTAACAAATTGCAACTCACCAATCACCAGATTCAAGTTATGTTGAACTAGTTACCTCATTTAAGTGCCATTTTGTATTGATTTTCAGCCTTAATCATAACAATAAGATACCAGGAAAAAATAATGGTGTGCCACTGGTAAAGATTTATTTAAGCCAATTTAATGGCATAGGCCACATTCATTTGAACATATGATCTTTCTGGGCCGTTGAAAGAAAAGCTCCAAGGCTCACTGATAATTAAACTGGGAGATGGGGGAGTGTATTAATGCTGATTCTCAAACAGGACGCTAAGTGTTCCCCTTGCAATTTATTGTGCAGGTCAGTCTTCACCAAGCTATTTCCGATTATGGAAATAGTGAGCGTGGTTATTATCACCAACAGTGTTTCTTAATTTTTTCATTGGCAAATAACTTGGTTTCAGGCTCTTTTATAAAGACTCCAAGACAAACACAATAGAAAGATACTCCAATGACCTGTATCAGCACAACAGAATAGACCCACATTCTAGTCACAGCAAAGAGTTTAGAGTAAACATGCGATAACTATGAACTTTGTAACAGTATGTGGCTGGAGCATTTCTTAATTAAATCACCCTAAAGAGTTGACGGTATCAAATCAGAGAAGAGAACCACACTGCAACCAAATAGCAACACAGGAAGTAGCACCAATCAGATACACTTTGTAACCAAAGATCCTAGAGCGCTACAGTGTGTGCCTGGTTCTACAATATTTCTTTTCCATTCAATATGGATTCTAGATCATTTGCTTCAGTAGCATAGGTAGAGAGGGTAGGGAGGGAGGAGGTTGTGTTATGATGCCTAAAGCAATAGCCAAATTGGTTAACTAGCGGCTAACAACTTGTAATAAAATTTAGCACATCAAGTTACTTCAAAGTCACTTTAAATTTTTTTTGCAGCAGTGCTGAGAATTCAACACCAAAATGTATATAGGGGAAACCATGAGCAAAGCCTTGACAGTTTGAGTGTTGCTAGACTGAAGACGACACTTCTGTCTTAATACAGACAAGGTGGGATAGAGGCTGGAATAAAACGCTACTCTCTAATTTTAATAGTTTTATCATTAATGTCACTTTGTGTTGCTCTATCTTGAAACTATAGTTTGATCAGACAGCCTAGAAAAATGTAGAAGAAAATAGAGAAGAAAGATTGTAAATCAAAATATGAGTTAAAAAAAGTCCAGATCAGCTACCCTTAGACACTGACTCTCCTCTATTTGTGGTGTTGTTGCCTTCATGCAGATTTCCTTCCTGTACTCATGCTGTGTCGAAGAATGCAAAGCAGCATCCAAAATGCTGCCATGAAGAGGCGGGTTGTTAAACAGCAAAATAACTGATAAAGGCATTTTTCTATATTTTTTATACACACACATGATATACATGTTACATAT